>PVIW01005370.1:0-108211 GCA_004026585.1 Noctilio leporinus
TTCTTGTCTAAGCTGCTCCCCTTCTTTGCCTCTGCCGCCCCCCTCCCCCCAACCCCTTTCCCCCTGACCACTGCAGGCCTATTCCTTGTATTCATACACTTGGTTCTGTTTTGCTTGTTGTTACTTTTGCTCATTATTGTCCCGTAATGGGTGAGAACATATGATACCTGTCCTTCACTGACTGGCTTATTTCACTAAGCATAATATTCTCCAGTTCCATCCACATCTTTTTCATTCATATTTAGAAATGCATCTTCTGGGTAATTTTATGTACACTAAAGTTTGAACCTGCCTTTTTAAAAGACCCAATCCTAGATGCAGACATAACTTACCATTGAACACCAATTTTTCCTTGGCAGCCTTCCTCCAAACATGATTGTTTGTTTTTGTTTGTTTAGTTTCCGTTTGCTGAAATAAAATTGTTTTCTTAGTTGGGGTTTGAGCGGGGGCCACAGCTGGAAGGTAAGGTGTTAGAGGTGGATGGTCTTGGATTTGCTGTCCTGCTCTGCTACTTATCAGCTGTAGCAGAGTAATTTGGCAGCCAAATCATATCCCTGGTTCTCCTCTATCACATGGAAAAATCATATTACCTTGTTACCTATCTTAACTGGGTGTAAATAAGATGATATTGGTAAAATGGCTACAACAGTGTCTAGTGCATAGTAAGTACTTAATGAATCTTGGTGGTTCCTTTTTTCTAAGAGAAGTGGTGTAGTTTAGTGATAAATGTGCATCCAAGAAATGAACAGAAGGTTACCGAAGGTACAAGGCAAATAAAATGTGTAAGTTGGGTTATCGTTCTGTTAGAGTGCACACGTCTTGAGGAAGAGCTCACCTAAAAGCAGCCCTCAACTGTTATTTCATGAAATTCAGGCTTTGAAATGTTCAGATTTGAGTTAATGGTTTGCTGGTGAGCAGTAGGGTACAGAGCAGGTGGAAGATAGGTAGGTGATTTTTAAAGATAAGAATCATCACTAGCCATCAGAGAAATGTAAATGAGATACCACCTCATACCTGTCAGAACAGCCATCATTAACAAATCAAGGAATAACAAGTGCTTATTAGGAATAACAAGTGCTGGTGAGGGTGTGGAGAAAAGGGGACCTTAGTGCACTGTCGGTGGGAATGCTGGAAGTAGGGTGGGTGAATGACTAGTATTTTTTACAGCCACTTTTGAAAACAGCATGGAATTTCCTCAGAAAACTAAAATGGAACTGCCTTTGACCCAGTGATCCAACTGCTGGGATTATACCTCAAGAATCCTGAAACACCAATTCAGAAGAACCTATACAACCCTATGTTTATAGCAGCATTATGTAAAATGGTCAAGTGCTGGAAACAGCCTAAGTAGATAAATGGATAAAAAAACTGTGGTACATTTACACAATGGAATATTACACAGCAGAAAGAAAGAAGGAACTCCTACCCTTTGCAATAGCATGGTTGGAAATGGAAAATATTACATTAAGTGAAATAAACCAGGTGGTGAAATACAAATACCTTATGATCTTGCCTGTAAGAGGAACCTAATGAACAAAACAACTAAGCAAAATAGAACCAGAAACATGGAAATAGGGACAAACAACAATTAAAGGGGATGGGGAAAGGCCTAGTCAAGGAATAAATATAAATGACCCATGGGCATGGACAGCAGGGTGGGGAGTGACTGTGGAAACAGAGGGCAGGGCAGGCAAGGGACAGCAATGGAGGAAAATTGAGACAACTATAATTGAATAATAATAATAAAAGTAATAAATAAATTTTAAAAAATCAAATCCCACCAACTCCCAAGTTTATCCTCTTTTGAACAGCACACAGCAAACAGTGAAGTTTTGATGAACTTCCTTGGGGACCTATAGGGTGTAAAGTAAAACAGTAGAGGAGGCTTTTTGCTTTGCAGAAAATTCCATTGCAGCAAGATTGCAATAAACATTTGAGTAGTTAGACTGTGTCTCTCTGAAGCTAAGCCAGGTAGATCTCATTCATTCAAACTTCCTTAACACCTTGCATGTCACCCACAGCACATTGTAGACACTCAAAGTATACTGTATTAGTAAATTAGTAAGTGAGCTGGGCATCCTGGTGTTTTTTCTGAAGAGGCACTGGGATATAGCAGAAAAATCAATTAGGTAGAATTCAGGAGAACTATTCTAGACCCAATGCTGCTTCTACCCAATTGGGTTTCCTTAAACCACAGCTTCAGTTGCTTCCACTATAAATTGGAAGATTTAGATCACTGATCTCATTAACCTTCTCTATCTATGCAAGTAAAAATCCCAGGGTTTGCTCTGACTGGCTGGCTTTGTTATGTACCTACCTTTATGGTAGGGGCAATGATATGGGTGTTTTGTAGTAACTGGGGAATAGTTAGCAAGTAGGGGAGTGGAGAGGCTTTTCATCCAGACCACATGGGACTACGAACAGTGGAGAGGTGGATGTCCACCTGAAAACTGGGGACTCTTCCTGGAAGTAGGATAAGTAAATGACTGGTGTTTATATCAGTTAACTCTTGCCACAATAGTGCTGTGTAACAAATGGCCCCAAAACTCATGGCTTAAAAATTATTTAGCTTAGCATTTTTCTTTTTGAGATCAAGCATCTTTGTGCCTGTGATTTATGCTGATGTGGGAGGTTCTTCTAGTCTCAGCTAAGTTTGCTCATGTGTCTGGGAGTTGGTTGGATATTGGCTGACTTGGACTGGTTTTAGCTGTAATAATCAGGATGACTTGACTCTGGTGGCTTTTTTCTGCAGAGAGGGTGGCCCAAACATATTCTTATGATGTGGAAAAGGTTGACCCCAAACCAGCAAGCACTTCTTCAAACATCTGTTTAGGTCATGTCTGCTTACATTCATTAGTCACATGGATGAATTCAGAATCCAGTGGTGGGGAAACAAGGTCCTTCTTTTGGGTGGTGAATTTCAAAGTCATATTAAAAAAAAAAAAAAAAAAGTGTAATATAGGGAAGAGTGAAGAGTTGAGGTCATTCATGCATTAATCTACCATAGGGTCCCAAATCTTAAAATGATCTGCTTGAAGCTGGTCCTTTGCCAGAGCAAACTGAAAGGAGGTACATAGGATTAAGGATAGTTAACCTTTTTTGCTTTATTTAAAAAGCTGCTAATATATTTATGTTTCTCTCCCTCTTTGCCTCTCTTCCTCTCTCTCTGGAAATAATAAACAAAATCTTTAAAAAATAAAAAAAATAAAGCTGCCAGTTGTATAAATTTTTCCAGCTGGGAAAATGATCAAAATACCAACCACACAGTGAATTTTTGAAAAGAAATATCTCCATCTATGGATATCTATGGAGTATCAATGCAGAATGCATGCAAAGACAATGGATGGGTGCACAGTTTCCATCCGAGCCCTTCTGTACAGAGGGCTCTGTAGTCAGCTATGGCTGGAACATGAGATCATCCACCTTTGCTCAACAGCCTCTCAACAGTAAGGACTGCACTGCAGGACCGCCTAAGTGGAGAGACAAAGGGTTTGAGGTTTCAGAGGCCTCTCTACAGCAAGACATTGACAGAGGGCTCCCTGCAGCCCAACAGAAGGGCTCATGATACATCCTGAACAGCTTTGATACAAAGCTGCAACCAGGCACCGTTTCAGAATCCTCTCTAGCAAAGGCAGAAATACTTTCTGTTGGGAGACCTCAGGGTTAAGACGAAAAAGGGCTAGGCTTTTGTACACATCTTACCAGTTTTCTGTCTTAGAGAGACATGGCTTCAGGAAAGGTACAGGGGCACTGTGGGAAGACCCCAAGCCCTGAGCTTCATTAGGACCTGGTTCAAATGTGATTTTTCCCTACCCATGTCTCTGCAGCAAGGCCCAGTACCAAGTGAAATGGGGCTAATTTGCCATAAAGACAAATCTTCTCGTCTCCTCCCCAGCCCTCTCCTGCCTGGGAAGCCAGGCTTTCTTCCTGCCTTTCTTGTTTCTGCCTGTGGAGCCAGCCTCAGGAACTGGTTTGGCTTTATAGAATGTACTTCAAAAGAAGAGAGAAATACCTGGGTATATTTTAGCAACATGAACTGTTCCCCTTTTCACTTTTTAATTCAGATTGTGAAGGAGAAAAGAAATGGAGACCCAGCAAATATCCCTACATAAATAAAAAGTAAATACTTCCCTACTGTACCAAAAGGACCCACAAATATAGTAGCTTAGAAGAAAGAAGTCTATTTTTCTTTCATGTTGTAGCTTCAAGGGTCTAGGTTGGTGGGGAGGCTCTGCTCTAGGTCATCACTCAAGGATCCAGGTTCCTTCAACTTTGTGTTCTACCCCCCTCTACCATAGTATCCTTTTCTGCTTTGTTAAGAGTTGGTTGTTGGCATGGCCTGTGAAAAGGGGGAAGAGAGAACACCCAAGGCAACCAGGTTTCTTTTAAACAAATAAGGTGAAGTGAAAATTGGATGCATCGGTCTTAATAACATTTCATTGGTGAGAGGTTAGCCACCTGGCCAAATTTAGCTTCCAAGAAGGCTGGGGAGCTTTCTTTCAGAGCTGAGTGTCTACATATCCAAGAAAAAAGATAGAAGATTATATTCATATATGGGGTCTGGCACAAAAGTATCGAGCCAATGTCAATATAATTAAAAGTTTTATGGCTGATACTTTTGGGACAGACCTCATATATCATGCATGAATAGTAAGAGCTGTATGCTATTGTTTTGGTTGAATCAATTTCCCCATAATGTATATATGCAAAATATAAATACATATATGTCCTATACAAACATTCATATATATAAGTAATAGGATACATATACAAAAGGAAATTTATTATGGGAAATTGGTTCATGTGGTTATTATGGAGGCTGAGAAAGTCCCATGACCTATTGTCGACAAGTTAGAAACCCAAGAAAACTGGTGATGTTATTCTAGTCTGAGTCTGAAGGCCTGAGAACCAGGGGAGCCATATTGTAAATCCCATTCCAAAGGGCAGGACAAGACCAACATCCCAACTTAAATAGGTAGGCAGGAAGGACATTCATCCTCCTCTTTTTTCTTTTCATTCTATTGAGTCCCTCAAAGGATTAAATGATGCCCACCCACATTGGGGAGGGCAGCCTACTGAGCCCACCAATTCAAATGCTAATATCACTGAGAAATACCTTCTCAGACACATCAAGAAATAATGTTTAATCTGGACAACCCATGTACCAGTCAAGGTGACACTTAAAATTAGCACAGACTAGATGATCAAAAGATGAGGCATCTTGCCCATTTCTAATATTTTAGAGAATGTCATTATAATTGAAATATACCTAGTGCTTCTCTTCTTTCACCAAATGCATATTATTGTACCCCTACTCTGTGCCAATCACTGGGTTTAGTGTTAGGGAGACAATAGTGAGCCGAGCAGATATGATTTCCTCCCTGATTGAAATTTATATTCTAGTCAAGGGAGACCGATAATACACAACTAACTAAGAAACATAATTTCATATAATGATACAGGGTAAGAAAATATTAAAATAGGGAGAGGTAATAAGAGCAGCTAGGGGTGGCGGGGCTCTGTTTTGATTGTCATCAGGAGGAATTTTCTGAGGAAATAACCTTTGATCAGAGAACCAAAGGGCAAGAAGGACCCAGATATACAAACGAAAAAGAACAGCATTTGGTGGAGAGAACAGCAGGGGCATGGGCCCATGGCAATGGGGTGAAAAAACGTGGTGTGTTCAGGAGCAGACAGGAATCCTGTGTAAACTGTGTTGAATAGTGGCCCCTCCAATCTATGTCTCCTTGGAACCTCAGAATGTGGCTACACTTAGAAATAAGGTCTTTGCAGATGTAATCAAGTTAAAATGAGGTCATACTGGATTAATGTGGGTCCTAATCTGATGTCTGGTGTCCTCAGAAGAAGAGGGAAATTTGGACACATGAAGTCAGAGACAGGCTGTAGTGACGCAGCTGCAAGGCACAGAACGC
Organism: Noctilio leporinus; assembly: GCA_004026585.1. Taxonomy (NCBI): domain Eukaryota; kingdom Metazoa; phylum Chordata; class Mammalia; order Chiroptera; family Noctilionidae; genus Noctilio; species Noctilio leporinus. The sequence goes on from PVIW01005370.1 coordinate 5,934, forward strand.
CGGGAATGGCTGCGCCCACCAGAAGACGGAAGAAGCCAGGAAAGATCCTTCCATAGAGCCTGTAGAGAGAGCTTGGCCTGGCTGACACCCTGATTTCAGACTTCTGGTCTTGAGGACTGTGAAAGAATAAATTTCTGTTGTTTGAAGCCATCTAGTTCGTGATAATATGTTATGGCAGTCCTAGGAAACTAACTCACTCTGTGATGGGTTCATAATAAGTGTGGAAGAGATAAAAGTGGACAAAATAGCAGAGGCCAGGTCATGTAGACTTTATGGGCCACTTCAGATAACTTGGATTTTATTCAGAGGTGTGATGGGAAGATTAATTACATTTCCACATATTCTTGGACCAAAGACAGGGACAAATGAAGAGTGGAGAAAGCTTTGATTTGCTTACCAGGTGAAATTTATCATCTGAGACCCAAGAATATCACCGTGGAAGAATGAGCTGTAGAAACCTCTCCTTAAGATATCTTTGGCTCAAAGAACGAATGTAGGTGGAAGGCCACCTGCCGAGACCCTCAGATGTGCAACTTGTTTTGAAAACTGGTTATTGCCTTGACTTTCCACTTGCACGAAAGCAAGGCCCCATCCCACCTCACACCTGTACAAGTGTCTGCTGCTAATTAAGAGAGAGACAGATGGAGGAAGGTGCAGTTCAATTTTACACCCTCCGTTCCTTCAAGGCAATTAGGATCATTGGAAGGAAAGCACCTTTTTTATTCTTCCTTTCTTTTTTTAAATGAAGAAAAATCAAACCGGAGAGAACCAGTGTTGTTGAAAGGCTCACACATCTGTTTCCTGGTCTGCTTGTCAGCTATCTGCCCACGAGGTACCAGGGCTGATTAGGTTAATGCGTTTATTAATGGCGCTTACAAGGCTGTTCAATGAATCTGTTATTTCTTTCACAAGGAGACCTTTTAATATACTAAGACAGGGACCACACCGCACAAAGCTGAAAGTGGTCACGTCAGCATGTCTTGCCCCTCTCCTGGAGCCAAAGCAGAGGTGACCAGAAGCACCAGAAAGCAGATTTCAGAAAAACTGCGTTTTCTAGTTATGGGAACAGCCCATTCGCCACCAACCACAGTCTTGCTGAAATACTCTTGAAAATAACTCTTTGAAGGACAGCTGTGTGTCCCAAGCAACAAATCCATGCTTGCTCTTTACGCCTCTAAAATATCTCAGAGTCTAGTAGAAGGAGATGGTCAGACAAAAAAACTGATGTGAGTGATCATAGTCTTGCCTATAGGACATTAGATAATCTGGTGACCCTTCTTGCTTTCTTTACCACACAGGTATCCTTTCAGTTTCTTAAAGACACCACATTTCTTCCCACCTAAAGGCTTTTGCAAATGCTGTGTTGTATCAGTTTTTTTACTTCTGCAATACCAACTACCCAAAGCTTAGTGGCTTAACATAGCAACCAGTTATTGAGCTTCTGAGTCTGGGACAGCTGGGCAGGGCTTCTGGTGTGGGCTGGATTGGTTGGTCTTGGCCAGGTTTACTCAGGGTTGGGAGTCAGCTGGCAGGTCAGCTGATAGCTATGTGATCTTGGATGGCCTCGCTCAGTATCTGGCGAGGAGCAGGCTGTTGGTTGCAGTGAACATGGGCAACTAGCATGCAGTTGTCTCATCCTGCAGGAGGCACACCTGGGCCTCCTCTTTCACGTGGAGGCGGGTTTCTAAGAGCCTGAGACCAGAAGCCACAGAACTTCAGAAAGGCCAGATTCAGGACATACATGACATCAAAGCCAAGTAGGTATAAGGCCAAGCCAGGTTCAAAGGGTAAAGAAACAGACTCCCCCATCTTGACTGAAGGAAGTGCAAAATTGTGTGGCCATTTTTGCTGTAGACCATGTTCCCTTGCCTGCAATGCTGCTTCTGTGGCTCTTCACCTCCAGATCGCAACTGTCGAACACATTTTCATCCCCTTTCAGCTCTTCATCCCAGGGAGATTGGATGCCCCTTCATATACCATTTCATAGAGCATACCAGGTCCGCAGCACACATGGTGGTGGGTGGCAGGAAGCAAAGATGAAAGGAAGAAATGAGAGAAGGGTGATGGTTGTGGATGTGGGCCTCCTTGGTGTTGAGCAGGATACCTGGCACAGATTGAGTGCTCAATAAATGTCTGTTGGATTTAACCCAGTTCTTTCGCCAGCCAAGAAGCAAAATATATGTACTGAATAGTTAACTATATTTCAGAATTGTGCCATGTAGCTTATATATAGCATATAATTTATTCCTAATGATAAACCAGTGAGTAGTTTATATTTTTCCCATTTCACACCTAAGAAAATAAGAGTTTTAAGAAGTTGATTGACAGTCCTAAGGTCTCATAAACTCAGGTGTATCTGATTGCTGAGCCCACAGGCTTCCCTGACTATACCACTCTTTTACCACGTTCTAAACACTCTGTACTCAGAGAGTCCCTGATGCCAGCTTTACCAAGAGACTAGTTCAGGGTTGGGTATGGAGAAAGATGTAGGTTTTCCAGGTGGAACTTCATGATTCCTTTAAATGGGGACTTCTTCCCATACTTGTAGTGATGTGGCAGGAGTGGAATGCCTTGCTTGACTATTTTTCTTTAGAACTTTTTGAGATGATATTACCTGTCTCAGCTGTTGGAACATCTACTTCATAATCAAGTTTCTCAGCTTGTCAGAAACAAGAACCTTGAAGGCATCCCTTGCTATGAGTAGACCTTAGACTAGTTCATTGCCTGGAAAGAGAAACAAGGGAATGAATGATTCTGGATCATGCCTGGGGACATAATGACAGTGAGAGAGATTTTTAATAAGAGACCCCTAGGAGGAAAGGGGAAAAGGGGGTATCCACTCCAACTATTGCCCTGATATTTTCTATTTTGTTACAGTATTTTGCTTATACATTCATTCACTGAATGTTTATTTATTGGGTATCTAATATCTACCAGGAACTAGACTGGACATTACTTATGTGAAGATGAGCAAAAATGAGACCTGGCCTTGACCTCTTGGAACTTAGTGGGAGAGATAAACATTAACAAATGAACTGCATAAAGAAGGTCAAATGGAAGGCATGATACATGCTATGGACAAGAGCCAACTGTGATGGGATCTGACCTTTTCAGACCTTCTGGAAGGGAGGGGTGTCTGACATGAGAGGCAGGTGGGGATAACAAGAGTCAGATGGACACTCACTGCCTTTTATTTCTTTACAAAATCTAAGTGCCAGCACTGTGCCATATGCGGGGCTCAGCCTATGGTTCTCAACTGTGCCTGCACTTTAGAATCAATTGGGGAGGTGGGGGGGAGGTGTCTTTAAATAAATCTATGTCTGAGTCAGGCCCTCAGAGATTCTGATTAAATGTTTTGGGGTAGGGGCCCAGGAAGTCTTTAAAAGTTCCTCCACGTGGTTCCTGTCTATATACTGCCAAGGTCAGAGTCACTGAGTGGTACAGATGGAAATAAGGTCCCTGCTCTTGAACCAGCAGGGAGACATACATGTGAAAATGGAAAATTAGAAAACAGCATGGTCAGCACTATGCTATAGAGAGCTACGGAGAGCTGGGTTACCTAAGGGAATCAGGAGGCAACACCTTAGCTAAATTTTGAAAGATGAATAACAGAGTCCAACATAAGTGAAGGAATGGGGAAGCTCCAACATCTGGTTCTCACACCAACTTACAGACCTCATTGTCCTCATAAGACTGGGTATTCTCTATAGCACTTACCATATTTATACTTTTATGTAATTTGTGGGACTGTTTGGTCACCATGGGGTCCTCTCTAGTAGAATGTCTGCACCCTGAGGGCAGGAACAAAGTCCGCTTCCATTTCTGCCTTCTATTTCTAGTGTCTAGCACTGCCCCATGACTACTTGGTGAATGACCAAATAACTGAATGAATTGCGTGACAAAGTTTTGGTAGGTGAGTGATGTAGTCAGTATCGCATTTTAGAAGTATGCCTTTGACTGCAGTGTGGAGAAAGAATGGGGGGAGGTGAATTTCTGCTCAAAGAATGAGCAGAGATTGGAGCAATGTTCAAAGTGGGGGCAGGGGAATGGAGCAGGTTAGAGAAGTATTTGTTAGGCAAGGCTAGAAGAAGTTGGATTTTTAGCAGCGGGGGGTGGGGGGGGGGCATAGGGGATGAAGTCAGCTACTGCTCCCATGACAGAGAGAAGGCCAAGTATGAAAAGCAGATCTGAGTGATGTCAATGGGTTCAGTCTTGGCCACCTGGGGTGGGGGATGCCAGTGAATCTGCCCTGGATGTAATATCCAGGAGGGTATCAGAGCATTGTTTTACAGAAACCTCATGACAGTAGAAACCCAGAACTTCCTCTAGGATGCAGAAAGAGGGAGACCTAATCTCACTCATGCCAGTTTAAGAGCAATGCATGCTATTTCAAGCCTGTGTACTCTTAGAATCTTCAGTAGCAGACTCCCAGGTTCTTGTTGGCTTTGACATTCTGTGTCTTCAGGTGGCTCTGGAATTCATAAGGAGGACTTCCCCTTGAAAGATTGTATCGTATCTGTCAGGGTTGTTGACATTAATAGGAATAGAAACCCAACTTGAACTGTATTGGGCCTGGAAAGTTAGCATGTGGCTGCCTGGGGTGTTATCCTGAGAAGGGGCCTGAGCGGAAGCCATTGTGGCCAGAAGGGAGCCCTGTGGTGATGAGTGGTGTCTGCTGTGGACAGAGGGCTGGACTGTATTTTTGCCCACTCAGTTCTAAAACCAAGGCTTTCCCTCTGCAGCCTTTCAAAAGCATCAGATAATGTCTGTTGGACTTAGGTTCCACCCTGGCTCAGCCACTAGCTGACATTCTTAAATCTTTCCACGTACCTGAGTTTGACAGTTTTGTAATCTATCAAGCTGGGACTAAAATTACAGTTTTACAAAGGATCAAATGAGAAAAGAAACATGGAACTGTGATGCTCTCTATGAATTTACATAAATTCACATGTGTCGTAAGATGAGAAGTTGAAAGTGAGGATGAAAAGCAGCAAATATTCTGGTCTCCTGAGAGATGTAAATTCAAAGAGGTAGTGATAAGAAATTAATTTAGGAAGTACGGTGGATCTTATTAGGAAATAATTTTAAGACAAAAAAAAGAAAAGATCTCATAAATTTATCAAATAGGAAAAGAAAGAAAGAGAAGGAAGGAAGAAGGGAGAGAGGGAGAGAAAAGGTATATAAAAGGGAAGAAATCAGTGCTGGAGAGTGGTGAAATGGAGAGGAAATTGGTATAACTCTTTTGTAGCACAGTTGACTATATATATCAAGGGCCTTAATAGTATTCACACCCTTTAAAAGTAATTTCACTTCAGGCAATTCATTTTAGGGCTGGGTAGTAAAGATTTCAGGCTTGAGAGCCCGGCAGTGTCTGTCACATGGCCTCAAAGCAACCACCAAAAGCAGCCACAGGCAACAGGAAAATGAATAGATGTGGCTGTGTTCCAAGTAAAGCTTTATTTTTAAAAATACGCGGTGAAGGTGCCAGTCTGCAAACCACAGGTCACTGGTTTGATTCCCAGCCAGGGCACACAACCAGGTTGCAAGCCAAGTCTCCAGCCAGCTCTGTAGCTGGAGGCAGGTGAAAGGCAACCATACATTGATGTCTCTTCCCCTCTCTGCCTCTCTCCCTTCCCCTCTCTCTAAAAATACTAAATAAAATCTTTAAAAAATAAATAAATAAAAATAAAAACAGGTGGTGGCTGAATTTGGTCCACGGGCTGTCATTTGCCACGTTCTGATGTAGATTAAGAAAATATTTTTAATATTATTCTAAATTCAAAATTCTAAGTACCAAAAGAGCTTTAGTCTCAAAGATTCTTATCCCAGCTTTATTTATATTAGCAAAATATTGGCACAACTTGAATGTTCATCAATAGAGGAACTGATTAATTTTAATAGTTCCATTTAATAAGCTATTCTTAGGCATTAAAATCTGTTGATTAATAATTTATAACAATGGGGGGCATGCTTGATAGATTGCTACATGAGAAATCAGCTATTCATAATGATAATTATGATAATGGTGGTTGCTCATATCTAAGCACTTTATACATATCATACCATTTAATCCCCCCAAACAGCCCTATGAAATGTACTTTTTGTTGTGAATATTTGCCTGATGAAGAAGCTGATGATGGTAAAAGTTAAGTAATTTAGCCAGCGTTACACTGCTAGTACTTGGCAGAGCTGGTGTTTGAACACAGGTCTGTTTAACTGCTCAAAGCAAATAAATACACTAATAAAAATCCCCAATTCATTCTGTTCGTTGAGGAGATCAGGGAAAAAAAAAAAAAAAAACACTCAAGTGTTGGTATTGGCTCTCTTGAGTGGTGGAGATAGATATTCCTCCACATGTTCAATATTTTCTCTGACAAAAATGCATTATTTTAATAATAAAGAGACAATCCTTGCACTTTGTAAGAAAGCCAAGGGTGGCTGAGTGTTAGGAGTGACTGGTGGGAGAAGTGTTTATTTGAGGGGGTCTAGAGATGCTGTTGGGGACGCCCTCCCCCGTAGGGCCCTGCTTTGTTTGTGAGAAGGACACACCCCCTGTCCTTTCTTCTGTCTGTTCCAGGTGGAGTTTCTAGTGTGTGTCTCGTTTGGACTGTTGGCCCACTTGGATGCGGTTGTCAGGTTGACTTGCCAGTGCCTAATTGTCTCTCTCGTTTTCTCTTTCCTCTCACCCGCTCTCTACTCTCTCCTCCCCTTCTCCGTTCCCCTGTCCCGCTGTCCAGCTGACAAGGTGAATGACGACTTCTACACCAAACGCCGGCACCTGGCTGAACTGGCTGCCAAGGGGAACCTACCTCTGCACCCTGTGAGAGTCGAGGATGAGCCGCGGGCCTTCAGCCCCGAGCACGGCCCCACCAAGCAGAATGGACAAAAGTCTCGCACCAACAAGACGCCCCCCCATCCCCTGGCCTACAATTCCACCACCAACTTCAAGGGCTGGGAACCCAACGATCAGTCTCTGCGGCGGCAGGCTTACGGCAACAAGGGCAAGCTTGGCACGGCCGAGTCGGGCTCCAGCGACCCCCTGGGAACTCGCTCCCAGCACTACCCTCCCCCACAGCCATACTTCATCACCAACAGCAAAACAGAAGTGACTGTCTGAGCTTTCGCTACACGGTGCGTCCCGGAGACCACGCTCAACCGAGAGGCGAAAAGTAGTCCGGCCCACACCCTCCCTGGCCTCCCCCCACACAGCCACCTGCATACCCACTCTCCACATCAACCGACCAGAAACCTACTGGTGACGGCGGAATCACAACATTCCTAGGTCATGCCTCACACGTGTTGGCAGGCAGCTGAGCAGGAGTGAAGCACGGACGTCCAGCAATACAGCAAGGGGAAACTGAGGCATACTCTTGACTTCAGGCCCACGGTTGCCAACTCACATGCCCAAACTGTGGGGCTAATTTTTCTTTTCCTCTTAACTTGAAACTAAAAATCCATGATGAAACATAACAGTAGCACAATTTAGAGAAATTGTCCATTTGAGCACATACACCATTTTGCCAGGAGCTGTCTGTTTCTGGGTGAATGAGCCAGGGTGTTAGGGGGCTAGAAAATGAGGGTGACACTAGACATGACTGTACCTGCCAAGAAGAGTCACTTGGGAGGAACCTGTGCACATCACAAGCGCTTTCTAATCCCAAAAAGTGGTGACACAGACGCAAAATTTTGAGGAGCATGAGACAGTAACTGGACCCTAACCATTCTATTTATAGTCCTTTTCATATCATTAATGTTGGAAGCAAAAAACAACACATACTCCGACTCACAAAACGTAAATGACCCTGAACCCACCGACAGTGATGAGAAAGAAGGAAGATTTTAGGACTCCCATTAAAACCATGAACATGGAAATGGGAGGGATGCGCCTTTATGCAGGGAGAGGGTCCAGAGAGTATTAAATAACTTTTTCTTTTAGAAAAAAATAAAAGTGAAATATGAAATACAAGCCTGCTACAAAGCAGACAAGAACAGCAAGTTCATCATCGTTGTTCCAAATCTTCAAGACTGGAAATCAACAGTGACATCAAGAACAATTTAAAGGAAAAATCATAGCTGAAAAGTTCACAAGAGGCGGGAAGGGGACCCAGTGTGTCCCGTTACTGACATGTCTCCTTTGCCTCTGGGACAACACAGACACACTAACCATTCCTCCAGTAACTGTCAATCCCCACCTCCCTTCCCTTCAGCCCCGTCGCCGCCGCCGCTGCCGAATTTCAACTGCTTCGGACTGAAAATGTCATTAAGTGTGGGTGGTGCCTTCACTGTGTTACTGTTTAATGACAGTCTTATTTCCCAAGTGCAACCTGTGTTCTTTAGCCTCCCTCCCTCCTGTTTTTCTGTAGTGGTAGATGTTCTTTATTCTCTTCCCTTTATTGGTGAGCCCACCCCATCATCACACCTTCTGAGGGGCCTGCTGCAGTGTCAGGGGAACCTAAAGACCACGATCTCCCTACCTCCCACACTGACAAAAATCCATGAGTTCTACCATTTTACAGCTCCCCAAACCTATCGATCGTTTCTGCATCCCATAATTCCCAGGGACCCTCCGAACCACCTCTCCAGATACTCAAGTGCATTCATCTCCCATCCAGAATTCCTGCAGTTGTTTTCAGGTTGCTTCTCATGGTCAATGATAGCCCATGGGTGTCCCAACAAAGGCAATGTCTGTTCTAGTTCTGTTTGTTTTGTGAAAGCCCGAAGAGGGTGTTGAGAGAGAAGAGATTTGCATGTAAAGTGAAAAGTTTTCAACTAGTCCCTAAAGGCCTGAGCTAGTTAAGAGAAACCTTCAAGAGACTCCTAGCTGTTCTGGTGTCAGAGGCTGCATGAGGTTCCCAAAAGACTCTGAGCATTTCCTGGGACGCTGAACCCCAGGGGTGCCCACCCAGTTCTCCCTCTGCCATCACAGAATCAGGGAAACCAGGTGGGCCTTCTAGTCACTCCCAGCTGACCTGGGGACATTGACAATGCTTTTTATATCTCTGGGCTTTAGCCTTCTACCTGAAACACCAGAAACTGAGGCCTGATCAAGCTTTTGAAGCTTTTTGAAATAGCAAAACCTCAGCCCATTTGAAAAAATGAAATTGTGCCCAGAAACTACCGTATAAGATCTTTCATAACGAGGCTCTGTGCTGGATAAAGCAGTGGTGGGTGATTTAGTGCCCACTTTCTCAGCCTCTTTGCTGGGACCCCAGTGCTGCCCTGAGTGAAGTAAACACTGCTGGGCTTGATTTTCCTGACTTAGTTATCTGTGTACCGGCAATACACCTTTGGCCCCTCTATATTACCGTCACTGAATTGGTATCTAACTTGATTCATTTTTTTAATACATTTGACTTTTAAAAGAAAAACTTCCTGCCATCATCTCTAATAGAAAACCAGAATCGGTCACCCTAAATAGAAAGTAAGTATAAAAATAAGTACAAAGGCAACAAAATAGCAGTTGTCAATTTCTAGCTACATGCTATTGCCTGTGGGACAGTCTGAACCTACAGACTGGTGTTTTCTCCTCCCTTCTATTCAGGTTCACTCTCTCTTGCTCACATGCTCTCTTTCTCCTCTCCTCTCTCCCTTCCCTTCTTTCCCTCTTCTCTCTCTCTGTCCCTCTTCCCCCTCTTTTTCTTTATTAGAACACAATGAGCAGATATTATAAAGGTGTTAAAGATATACCAGCATCTAATGAAAGTTTTCCCCTTGAAGTAACCAGATGGACCGACGAAAATGCAAAGGGAATCATTTCCTGTGTGAGTCCATGTTAATTAGCGCTATGTCCATGTCCGACTTAAAACCATTTTGTGTGTGCTAGTGGTACACAGCCTGTGCTTCAGGAAACACTGGGCTGCTTATCTGGGAATCCCCTCCAGCTCAAATGTTCTATAATTCTTGGCTCCCTCGTTTGCTTAACTTTGCTCCTCACCCTCAATTCACTTCACGTCACAGTTACCCCAACCCTAATGAAGGACCTTTCTTGGTCTCTTAAATGTACAGGATTTTATTTATTCTCCATGTTCCTTTTCCTCTGAGTCAGCATCATGCAGTGACTTCTGTTGGGGGTCTGCAGCTACAACTTGGACAGCAAGGTGCGGCATGGTCAAAAGGATAGAGAGTGATGACAGCCCCAGAAGAACGGTACTTCTCAGTCTCGTAACGTTCTGATTGGCTTTGGGAATCAAACCAAGGGGTGGGGGGAGTGTGGCCAGGGAAGTGTATTCTTTGGCCTCCTCTGGGGAGGGTGGACAGTCCCCATGATGCTGAAAGAGTATCATGAGGGACAACTAGGGAAGTGTGACTGCTGTGGATCAGCAAGGACCCAATAGCTAGAGGAAGGAGACATAGAAGAGAAAGGAGAATAAAGCAGAGACTGTTCCTTCCCTTTCCTATGCCCAGGCACTAAACTCTATTGCCTTGAGCTATTCTAACTTCCAACCCATGGAACCAGACTCTGACTCCCCTCGGCCCTCCCAGAGCACCTCAGCCTCCATCCACCTTGGGCTCTGCCTGGCCTCCCCATCTCACTCCCCCCAGGTTTTTGTGCAAATGGAGCATATTTTCTGTGCGAATATTTTAGTAACCGTATGTTCTGCAAGTAAACCTGTGTTAATACTCATCAACAACTGCAGAGTTTATGATACCAATAACACTTCCTACAACGAAGACAAAAACATTTGTTTGTTTTCTAAGAATGTTTATTTGTAAACATATGTATTCACTATATTAATATGAATTTCTTACCTGGCAATAAAACTGATTATATGTGATGCTGTTGGGGTTGCCATGTATTTTTCTAGGGTTCCATATTCTAACCTGAGTTTTCATCAGGAGACACTGATCATGGCAGAGAGAGGTACACTTTCAATACTTAAAATGCATGGGAAATCTTTATAGGTAAAGGGACATTTTAGTTAATAGCAACTTATACAAATTTTCCAGATTTTTTGTTTAAAGCCTTTTAATGACTCTGTGTCACATCTGTTAGTGTGCTTCCTGCCTTTAAAAGTTCCATTGCCAGGTTTCCATATCATAATTAAATTTATTCTTAATGGTCAAGAATCTTGCTAAGATTTGCACTTTAGTTTTTACCAGTGACCATGGTTGTAAAACACATGACTATTGAAAAGATAGGAAATTGGATTCTTTTCCTGCTTTGTTAAATTTTATTTCTTGCCTGTCTTAGCATTAAGCTTGAAATTTTCAGGTAGAAATCTGCCTTCATGTGTCTGGTTCCCTCCAAAGGGTCTCTGAGACACAGATTTGACTGAGAGTAGTTTATTTGAGCAGTGAAGGGAATGCTGGCGGGGGCTGAGGAGGTGAGACAGAGAAAGAATGGGTGCTTTATTATGCCAGTTGCTGCTGGGAGTGCCTGGAGTTCAGTGCTGTGAGGGAACTTTGTAAAGGGTATGGAATTATCACACACTCAGAGTGATCCCACTCAGGTGGAGATGGAGCTGGGGTGTGTACACATCAACTCCCATTAGCCATCATTTGAATATTGTTTTCAGTGTTAATATTGAAACACTCCCAGGCTGTCATGTGCAAAGGTAGAGGCATTTCCATGGCATCAGAGAAAGCCCCAGGCACAGAGATACACCTGCTGGTAATTGGAAGTCAGCCATCATGCACTGAAGTCCTGAAGACCCAAGGGATAGAGGCATGAGTTCCCAAGGGCTGCTCAAAGCCAGAGGTCTGAGGTCTCCTGGGAAAGGAGCTTCCACTCACTGGATACTTAGAAAAGCTGTTGATGTCAAGCAAAGGAGATAGTAGGCCACAATCTGAAGTCAGAGTAGGGGTTCTTTCATTGGGATTTAGAGGGCCTTCATTAGCCAGACAGTTAATTGGTGTCTCCCCCAGAGGAGATCCCATAGGCGCTCTCTCTCTCTCTCTCTCTCTCTCTCTCTCTCTCTCTCTCTCTCTCTCTCTCTCTCTCTCTCTCTCTCTCTCTCTCATAATTCTGGTTGTTGGAGAAGTCTAGATAGCAGAGGGTGCACCTCCAGTACTTGGGAACTATCCAGGGGTAGAATCACTGATCAGCACACACCCCAGGGATGCAGTAGGAAGACAGAGAATCTTGCCTTGGGGATTGAGGTGGGGTTTAAACACTAAAAATCCACAAGTGAAGCCTCTGCTTGGTTACAACTCATACATAACAGAGCTTCCACTATGTGTCAAACACTGTTGAAAACTACATGCATTGTCACATTTGACCCTCACAAATCTATAAAGTGGGCACTATTTAGCTTTGAAGGTGGGAAATCTATGTAAAACTTGAATAATTCTTTCCAAGGTGATTCAACTAGTGGTGGAACTGGGGTTTGAACTCTAAAGCTCATATTAACCACTATACCAGTAGTTCTCACACAGCTAAACATGTTAATCAGTGGGGAAGCTTGATCCAAATGCCGGTTTTCAAGATTATCCCATAGAGATTCAGGTGAGGTTGGTTTGAATGGGAGCCGAGGATTCTGTGTTTGTAACAGATACCCCTTTGTCACAACAGGCCGGCTCCTGGACCACACCCGGACCATTCCCTGAGAGGCGTTGCATGATGCCATATGCCCTGATCATTCAACACTTATGGGCTTATACTGAGGGACCTGGGATGCTGAAGGAAATGGGATGGAGGCGTGTGCTTTGAGAGAGGGGACTTTCACTCCAATTTCGTGTCCAGTGTTAGAAGATCCTATTCTAAAATGGACAGATGATGACTCTAAAAGAACTGGTTGCTAGTATTGATTTCAAACCTCATTTGGAATGTGCTCTGGGTCCTAAAACAAGCCCTCTTTGATACTATTTCTTCAACCCAAGAAGGAGTCTGGGATAGCTAATCTCCAATCCCAATCTCTCCCTTGATTTAATGTTCCTCCTCTTCATCACTGTCATATTTGGATAATCCCTTATCACTTTCATCATTTTGTTCCTGAATAATCAGAATTTTGCTGGCTGTAATAATAATCTTTATTGTAAAGGCTTCTGTGCACTGAGCACTTGCAAGACTCCTAGCTTTGTGCTCAGGGCCTTGCGTGGCTCTAACAGCTATGCTCTTAACTTCTTTGTACCATGATCCTTTCTCATAATGATACTCTAAATGCATAAAATACATGGGATTACAAAATAAACATCACAGTATCTTGAAATAGAGTAATGAAAGTATTTTAAAATAATTTTTTAAAGATTTTATTATTTTTAGAGAGAGAGGAAAGGAGAGAGGCAGAGAAGGAGAGAAACATCAATGTATGGTTGCCTTTCACCTGCTTCCAGCTATGGACCTACCCGGAGACCTGGCTTGCAACCTGGTTGTGTGCTCTGGCTGGGGAATTGAAGCAGTAACCTTTGGATTTGCAGGCTGGCGCCTTATCCACTGTACCACCAGCCAGGGCTTATAATTTTTTAAAAAGATTTTATCTATTATTTTCAGAGACAGGGGAAGGGAGAGAGAGAGACATCAATGTACGGTTGCCTTTCACCTGCCTCCAGCTATGGACCTGGTTGGAGACCTGGCTTGCAACTTGGTTATGTGCCCTGATTGGGAATCAAACCAGCCACCTTTGGGTTCACAGGCTGGTGCCTTATCCACTGTGCTACCAGCCAGGGCTTGAAAATATTTTTTTAAATTCACATTTGTGATAGTGATGTATGTGATTTTTTAAACTAATACATTAAATAACAAAAATCTAATAATAGGTTTCAATGTGGTGATGAACATCAACAATAATTTGAGCTATCTCCTACAGATGCCATTTAATGTGAAAATATCTATGATATTATTGGTCAGTGCTAATACGATGGTTTGTTGCATGCATTTACAATTGAGAGACATACTAAATTTCAATTGGAGGCTAGGGAAAATAAGGATTTTTTCTATCAGACAAGTTCTCAAAACCACTGAATTTTATCCAGACGTTTCCTCGAGAGTCAGCAGGTCTTGGTTAAGCACCATGGACTAGCAGACTTTAGAGCTACTTATTTTCTCCACAATTTTACTTTCTCATCTCTAAAATAAAGATAGTCAGAGTACCGCTATCATTGGCTGTTGTGAGAGGTAAACTAATACATTGAAGGACATTAATTAACACCTAGTAAACACTTGGGATTAACTTTTCTTATAATTATGATGTCAGTGAAGACTTCTGATAACCCTATGAAATAGCATTTTATTATCCCCCACCCACAAAAGAAGAAACTGAGGTTCAGAGAGACTGAACTTGCAGCAAGTAACACAGCAAAGCCAGTGAGTGACAGAGCTGACTGAAAGCCAGGTCTTTCTGGTACTGTCTCAAGGTCCTGCTACATAGCATGTTGCATAATTATTTTTCAGCAATTATATTAAATGTCCTCATAACTCTCTGGGATGAGGCCAGCCAGAGAATGGAATAGATCATGGTGATAAGCCCGGTTCTTTACCCTTCCCCAAGGAGAAAAGCAGGTAGGTGTTGGAGGTTCAGGAAGTTCTTGCCAGACTTATGTGGATAATTTATTTAAAGGCATGTTGAAAACAGTTAATAACAATAGCCTTCTGTTCAAAACACACTTTTCCCAGCCTAGTGCTTAAAAGATCCCAATTCAACAGACCTCACTGTCCCAGAAATTTTCAGATTCTGTTTCTTTAAACCACTCCCTTTAGAAATAGTCATTTGCTAAAACTGAAATAAGTCTGGCTCATAAATTCAGACAGTCTAAGCCTTGAAAAATAATAATCTTCATTATGATTATAGTAGCAACAACTACTTCTTGTTGTCAATTATTGAATTTTTATTATGCGCCAGGCACTGGTGTAAGCACTACACATATATTGCCTCATTCTCTCAACAGTGCTCTGAGGAAAAGGTATTATTCTCACTTTGTAGATGGGGAAAACTGAGGCTCAGAGAGACCAAATGACTCATCCAAGGTCATACACCTAGTTAGTGGTAGGATTGGAATTCAAACTCAGTTGTATAATTCCAAAGCTAATCCCATCACAACAATTCATTTCATTCATTCATGATCCATTCTGATGCTTGCTTCCTTTGGGGTAGAAACTGCAGTGTGTACTAAAATTGTTCCAAGGAGGCATAGTTAAATCCAGGGGAAAGTGTATTCCTCTGGATCACATGGTATCAAGAGCCAGTATCCACTCCTACCAGCTGCCACTGAGCTGGAGGCATCAGTTGATGCTGCCTCAACTGATGTTTCTGTACTTTAAGTCAGCTCTCTAACAAAACAGACTTGATCCTTGGAATGCTTTAGTGTTCTGATGCAGACAGAAAGCAGGAGCAGAAATGGCCTCTGAGGCACTCAGACAGGAAACTAGAAATTGTAATTGTGTGCCTTAATTTTGTATGACCTTGGGAAAGTAACCTTCCACCCATAGGAGGCAGTGTGATATTTTGTGTTAAGAGTAGGACCTCTGGAGTCAGGAGATCCATGTATGAATCCAAATGGACATAGTTATAGCACCTGTCAGAGGGTTGTTATGAGAATGATATAAGGCAATCTATATAAATCTCCGGAAATAGCTCCCAGGCAATATTATTTTTAAGATTTTAAAACCTCATTTGGAAATCATTGTGTACCTCTGGCTCTGCAGAAGGGATTAAAAGAAGCACCACGTTTCTTCACATTGAGTAAGACATATCTGAACTTGGTATGGTGCCATTTCTTCCAGTGCTTTGGCTGTTGGTGATGTTACAAGCCCGTTAGAGATCTGATTTTACTGCAAATCCTTTTGGATATAGTCTCAATGAATTTAAAAAATGGAAAAGAAAATAAATTCTTGCTCAAGGAATGTGGTTTGCTTAATGGAAGGAATTTTTTTGATCTAGAAGTCTTTCGGGGATAAAGTCCTAATTAATGAAATTCATGGTAATAAAATAGGTTGTAAACTCCTGGTGTCATATGGTTTGTTAGTTATCTATTGCTGCTTAACCAAGTAACTACTCCAAAACTTTGCAGCTAAATACAACACATATTTATTATTGGGGTCTGTAATCTGCACATGGCTTAGCTGGACCCTGTGTTGCAGGGGTCTCTCAGGAGCCTGCAGTCCGGGTGTCAGCCAGGGTTGGAGTCTCATTTGAAGCCTCAACTGGGGAAAGCTCTGCCTGCAGGCTCACTGATGTAGCTGTTGGCAGGATTCACCTCCTCAAGGCCTGTTGCACCTACGGCCTTGGTTCCTACCTGGCTTGTAGCCAGAGCCCATCCTCAGTTTCCTGCCATGTGGACCTCTCCAATATGGCAGCTTGCTTCACTTAAGACAGAGGGAAGGAAAAAGGGGATGGATGTAATAAAACAGCAATAGAATTAAATTTTAAAAAAAGACAGCAAGAGAGAGTGCTAGCAAGACGGAAGTCACAATCTTTTATCTCACAACAAGTGACAATCTCTCAATATCGCCATATTCTTTTGGTTAGAAGCAAGTTGCTCAAAGGGGCAGGATTACTTATGGCTGTGAAGACCAGTAGATGGGGTCACTTGGGGCCATGTTAGGGGCTGCCTGCCACAGTTGGTATCTAAGGCTCTTCCAGTACAAAAGTCTGAGCTGTTATGTCTTTTGTGAGTAGTGAGTATCTGGGCACAATTATGTCATCACTATCACTTTCAGAGTGATAACAAACTCACCTGGGATTGCATCTTAGCCCCACCATCTTTGATACCTCATTTTCTTCATCTTCAACGATAGAGATAATAATATAACACCAACTCCTCAGTTTCACTATGTGAGCCATTTTTATGGAATGTATGATCAGCACAATTATTGCCCAACAAAGATGTAATGTAGTGTTATGGCTGCCCAAGCAAGAACTTTGATCTCTTTCTCAGACCCTTCCTTTTGCATCTAGATGCAGGTCATGTGCTGGGTTTTGTACGATATGAGTGGAAATCATGTAAGCCGCTTTCAGACCTGGTCCATGAAGACCTACAGCACAATCCTCCCAACCTTCTCCCAAACCTGCTGGACCAATGGCCATGCACAGTGCAGTCTTGGAAACCACACATTGAAGATGGCAGACCCTTGCCTAGCCCAAGCCTTTGAGTGATTTTATGGAACAATAACTTTGCTCACCACCATTCCCACCACTAATTAAAATTTATGTGAATTAAAAAAAAAAAACTTCTGTTTTTTAGGGTTTATCTGTTAGAGTAGCTCATTCCTTAACAAATACAACAGATGACACATTTTGAACAGTATCTGGCACATAAAAATAATAAGTGTCCTGTCATTTATTACCATCATTATCTTTTAAAAAAGATTTTATTTATTTATTTTTAGACAGAGGGGAAGGGAGGGGAAAGAGAGGGAAACATCAATGTGAGAGAGAAACATCAATTGGCTACCCCTCACATGCCCCCAACCGGGAATCTGGAAGCAACTCAGGCAGGTGCCCCTGATGGGGAATCAAACTAGGGACCTTTTACTTTGTGGGACAACATCTGACCACTGAGTCACACCAGTCAGGGCCCATCACCATCATCTTAACTAAACTTCTAAACTTCTCTGTGCTAAAAAAAAAAAAAAAAAATTGTTCATATCTGATCTTTAACCCTCCCAGCAACTCTAAAAGGGTTAGTAATAGCATTACATAGGTAAGAAAACTGAGAAGTCAAATAACTTAAGGTCACAGAGCAAGTGCTGCAGTGGGAATGTATACCGGGGTTCGACTCTCTGATTCCACCATTTTCAGCATCCCACTTAGTCCTCTGGAAGTTTCTGGTACACTCTAGATCCAGTTATGGAGGTAAAACCTCTGTAGGAGAAGAATGTCTACACTGTCAGCTTGGCATCTCACTTATTTTCTTGTCAGATTCCCAATCCCAACTCGTGCTGTGTTGTACAGTTCAAAGAAAGCATTTCACATCAAGAAATGTCATGGTTGCTAGAAATAAGTTTGTCACATCCTCTTGAATTTTTCCTCTTTGCAAGTTCAGAGGTTTCAGTTATATTCAAATCTTACAATGCCTCCTTTTAAAACACTATAAAAGGGCACCTCATAAAAAAAAATCTCAACATCCAAGTAGAACACTTGATTATCTTTATTTTAAAAGGTATAAAATGGGAAGATTCTAAATAGACAATTTATAGTGTGCAGTTGCCTTATTTTTGGTAATTGGAAGCAATTTTTTAAAATCCTCACCCAAGGATATGTTCACAGGATTGGGAGGAGAGAGAGAGAAAGAGAGAGAGACTGATGTGGGAGAACATCAATCAGTTGCCTCCCACATGCACCCCAATTGGGGATTGAACCTGCAACCTAGGTGTGTGCCCTGACTTGAAAGCTGTTTTTGATGCTGTATTTCTGTTTTTGCCCATTTATCAAGGGCAATTAAGCTGAATGTACAGGAATTTTACAAGTTCGGTGTCAGTTGGGTCCCTAGATTCAGATGAACAGAAATTAACACCATGTAGGTCTTAAAATGTTTGTCCTGGGTCTCATTATTTACCATGGAAATCTGCCTCATGGGTATTCAATACTTCCTCAAACTGAATCAACAGAATTTTGGAAAAAATTTAGAGACATTTCTAACTGTTTAATTCTTCTCAAACACCTCATTTGGTTTCTTGCTCAACAAATAAAGAGCACCTACTATGTGCCAGGTAATGTACTGGGCCTTGAGGATACAAGAATTTCTCCCTTCCCTACCAAAAATCAAAGGAAGATGGAAAGTGGACAAATGGATAAGCCTGTACCATAAAGAGAGGCATCATAGGTAGAGGAAAGCCTTAATGTAAGATAGTCTTGGATTCAGATCCTCTCCCTAGTATTCCTAGCTATGGGGCCTCAGAGAACTTACTGAGCTCTTTCAGAGCCTAGGTTTTGTCATCTCTAGGATGAACATAATCAAACTTACCTTGCAATGTTACTTGAGCATTTAAGATAAGGTGTATAAGACATTTACTCATGGTGAATATTTAATAAATTAGGGTTATTAATATGAAGCATTGGCTTATCATTGGCTTATCATTATTGAAACTAGGGCTAACTTGGTTTCTGCCTCTGTTTATGTTGGGATCCCCAGAAGGATTCATGTGTAAGGAAAAACAGGATCCCAGGAGAAAGAGGTAAGGAAATGGTGGGATTTAGACAGAAGGAGAAGTCAGACAAGGATACAATCAAAAGGTACAATTTCAGGCAGTGTCCCATAGAAGGTCACCTTCTGTGTACTGGACCTTAGAATCTGCACCTAACCCCAAGCAAGTAAGTGGGGCTTTCATTCTTCTATGAACACCAATTATCACTCAAAGAGGTGGGAACCCCCAAGAATTCTGGCTTTCTGCATGTGCAGGGAAACATGTTAACGGTCTTAGGGAAGGCCTGCAAAACATGTCTCAAGTGCTGGTACTTAGAGTCACAGGCACACAGGATCTGGGAAATGTGCATAAAAATAAGAAAGGGATATGAAGGCATCTAGGTGCCAATCATGTCAGTTACACCTACTTTTTCAGACTTCTGGGGGACATTAGCCTTGGCTTAACTAGCCCAATAAGTAAGGTGAGTTTTCCTTGATTTATAAGACAGGAAGTTTGGAGAATTTTCATGTCTAAGTATGGCTAATGGGAGGCATGATGGCATAGAATTGGGGTCAGCCTGGTTTAAGGCAAAATCTCAGCACCCTTTTTTATAGCCAATGTCACTCTGAGTGACTGTTTTAACCCTTCTGACTTAAATTTTATTTTATAAAATAGGAATAAGGATATACTTCTTTTGTAAGCTTGCTGTACAAAGATGTCTTTCTATTCACTGATTTATCTGACAAATATATACCGAGCAGCTGCTATATGTCAGGCTCAGGGCTAAGCACTGGTACACTGAAATGAATCAGACACCATTTCTGCTTTCTAAGATATTGGCATCGTGTAGAGGAAGAAGACATATAAATTAGACTGTGTGTCCTTCCCTTTACATTTTCTCTTTCTCTGTCTCCCTCTCTATCTATGTCTTATTTTTGACACCAGTCATTTTCCTCTCCTTCCTTCTGCCCCACTTCCTCACTCCTTCACTTGCTCTCTACATTTGTCTTACATCATTCTACCCTCATCACCATCCTCTTTTTCATATCACCTGGATGACATCCAATCTTCTTCCCTAACCATTCCCTGCCTTCTACTGCTGTTTCCCAAGGGCCCACCAGAAGGCTGCAGAGTCTATGAAATTCTGGGGGAATTCAATTCAACCCAGACCCTCAGGTGTGATCAAAGGTAACTTGGAGAAAACAAAACCATCCATCCCATCAGTGAAAGCTTACGAATCAGGGTAGGTTAGGATAGGATGGGTTGTGGGAAGCACAGGGGCAGCAAGTAGTCCTGAGTCCTGGGAAAGGGCAGACAGAATATATGGATAATTGCTTTGGGATAATGGTGGGTCAGAGGAGGACCTGGACAACAGAGCTGATCTCCTGCTATTTTGCAGTTGTGTGGATGACCAAGTGCACTGAGATAGGAGTCAGGAGATTCCTAGTTTCAATTCTAGCTCTGGAACTAGCGGCATGATCTGGGGCTTTGTTTTCCTTGTGCCTGTGATATAATGGCTGTGATTTTCTTGGACTGCTCCTCTTGGCTAGAAACTCTGCCTTCAACTATTTCTGATTCCTGCCCCCATGGTGTGCCAGTCTTGAAATGGTACCTACTAGGTGATACTATAATAGCAATCAACTCTTTTTTCCATTCCAAGATGCAAGACTCTGGGGAATGATTAGCTTTGGGTTTGAGATAGATCTAAACTCAGGGCCCTGGAAACAGGCTCTGTTGGCTAGAACCCAGTTGCCATTTTATTGGGAAACGAAGGGCAGCTGGTGAAGCTGGAGAGGAGAACTTTGGTGACTTGTATAAAACAGCACTCAGACTAGACTATCATGTACTCATACCAGGCAGTTGGTGGACCACTGAGAATTACTTCTAGACACCCATGCTTGGCTTTGCCCCTAATATGCTGATCTGGTTGTGGAAGGTCTCTGAGCATCATTTCTTGTCCACACAGTAGGGTTATGCACCCCTGCCCCATCTTTCTATCAGGGACAGATGAAATGGAAGATGGGAAAACTCTAAGAAATTGCACAGAATCAAAGGCAATGACTTTTATGTGTGAAGTTTCACCACCTCAAGTTCCTCACCTCTATTCTCAGAAACCAAGGGACCACAGACAGAATATTTGAGAACTTTCATCCCACCTCCCATATCACATACCTCTTGAGCCCCACTTCCCTTCTTCTAGGCCAATTTTTTTTTCTTTAGCTATGCCTGTGGCAACCAGCTAAGCAGATGTACCCAGATAGCACCCGGTCCAGCTAGGCTATAAGCTCTTGCTTTCTGCTTCAATGCCCTCCTGCCTGCCTCTATCATGTAGGATAATGATAGAAGCATGTGCAATGCTGAAAGGGTAGGGAATCAACACCACATGGGCCAAACCTTGACTGGTGGGAGATGGGAACTGGTGGTGCCTATTCCCTATTCCACCTCCTGACAGAAAGATCTGAGTGCAATCTCTCAGCTCCTCAGAGGTCCTAATGGGCTGGAGCCCACTTACCCACAGTGGTTATCAGGTCATAAAGTGCCCTGGAGTTGGCTTCTCCTCCCCTGTCCTATTCTTCCCAGCCCCTCCACCCTTTTCTTGGAATCTCTTCCCTAAATAACTGTCTTTCCACTTCTACTTTGTACCTGTGTCACAGGGAAAACCTCACGTAAAGTGGTTTTCTAGAATGATCCTGCCAATTATATCCTTAACCTGAATCTTCTGTCCAATCCCACCCGCACACACTATGCTCCTTTTTATAATGAATGCACTCAGTTATTTTGAGAGCCCACCAGTTCTTTAGCTGGAGGGGATAGATACACACTTGGGCACTAATTATCCCTGGACAAGAGTATTATGAAACTCCTCCATTAGGTGAAAAGATGAGTACAGAAGAGATGTTTTATCTCATTTCTCTTAACGCTCACTAAGATTAGGAAGACAAAAATGAGATGCCATTGAAAGTTACTTTTCTTCACTTTTATAATAATCCTCCCACTTCCTGTTTTCTCTTGGGAGATTGAAAAGTGTCTTCTCACATATTTCTCATTATCAGAAGTTAATGAGAATTCTAATTAGGGCTACTGCACACTTTGATGGTATTTTACAAAAATGTAGCTCTGGCTTCTTGTTTGTCAGGCTGCCAGTCCTTTGCATCCTTGCCAAAGATGCCCTCTCTAATAATAATACTAATAGCTATCATTTATTGAAAGTATACTATGTGCCAGGCAATTTGCATACATTGGCACTCATCTTTGCAAAAGTCATATGAGGTAGGAACTATTAACCCTGATTTTGCGTGCAGAAAGTGAAGCTTGGGCTGGTGAAGCAATTGGCCTGAGCTTACGCAGCTACGAATTGGCAGGCCTGGTCAAGAATTTTTCATGCCCAGCTTGAGCAGAGGAGCTTGGGGACAGAGAAGACAAGACAACAGGATAACTTGTCACTACTTCTGGAAAAACGATCTGTTCCAATCAGAGTATTTGCTATGAGTATGATGTCTCCCACATCGGTTTCTTGTTCTCTTTGGGAACAGTGCTTTAGGGTAGGGAATCCCAGGAGACTCTGAGACACCCAATTAGAAGGGCAGTAATATCAGACCCAGGAATAGACTGATTGCTTATTCACTATTCTCGTTAATTCTAAATTCTCCCATCCGTGGTACAGAAGGCTGTCAGCAATTACCACCCGCCCTTTCTAGAAAGGGGCCTCTTGGCCTAGCTAATCATCTCTCCTGGAATTGAACAGAGTCTTGGGGCAGGCAAATCTGCCTGATGTGACATCAAACTGCTGCTGTCTCTGGGACTCCCCAGTGGATCCTCAGCAAACACCTTGGGGGCAAAGTGAAAGAACTGGACTGTTGCAAAGGGAAAACAGTCCCTTCCAGGCTTGTTAATTGCCGGTTGTCTTGTTGAGCAGGTCTGCCCAGAGGCAATGGAGGATCAGGTGTGAGCTGGATCATCTGCATAAGAGGGAGCAGAGCTGGATATGTTCCCCTCTCCTCTAAGCAGGGGCCTCTTTCATTTCAATTTTTCTCTTCTTTCTCTGTTTTCCTTCTCTCTCTTTTCCCTGAGCATCTACTTAATAATACCATATACTTGTGTGCCTGACCTGACTTAACCAGGTCCAGCCATCATTGACGCTGTGTATAGCTTCTCACCCTACCACTGCCTTCTCACACTTCCTCCTCCCCTCTTCTATTCAGGTTCATTCTGTCTCTCATTTTGTTTGGATCTCTTTCTTCCTTTTTATTTTAGGCACTTGCCAGCCTCTGAAGCCCACTCCCCCACTCCCCCAACACATCCTCTCTTTCTGACTCTCTGTTTCTTCTCCCTTGATCTCCATTTGTGGGACTCTATGTCTCTTCTCTGACTTTCTGTTTCACTCTCTTTTTCATATACCTCAAAGGGATTAATTCTGTTTTGAGGCCAGTCTACATTAAAGCATCACGGTCATCTTCTATTTCTGTGTATGTTGTCCCAAACAAACGCCATTCACGTCGAGAAGACAGAAGTTAAACTCAAATCTGGCTGACTCCAAAACGTGCACTATTTGCATCTGGCTCTGTTTTCCTCTTCCACATCCTCTCTATTTCCATTTGTGCCAAGTTAATACTCTAAGTATTTCTCAAAAATGGTCTTCACCGCCACATTTATCCATTCAACATATACTACTTAATCACCTGCTATATGTCAGTATCTGTACTGGTAGATTTTGGACAAGTGACAGAAAAGAAGAATAAGATATGATCCCAGTCCACAGGGAAAAGAGATGACCACTCTGTTTGTAGAAGTTTTCTTTACTGCATGCCTGGGTAAGCATAACAAGTTTTATAAACCCCCCTCTACATACTGCAGCTGAATTTCCTAAAGCTTTGGTTAATCCCTTTAATATGGCTCTTCTCTTGTAGAATAAATAAGTATTACATAACACTCTCCATATTCTGTTCTGTAGTCTCTCCAGACTCATCTTTAATTATTTTCTATTATTTGAGTGCTAAAAAATTAGGGTGTTGGAAGTTTCTCCATAAAGCCCCAGGGGTTTCTTGCCACCTGGCCTGGTTCTTTTCTCTACCCAGAATGACCTTGCTTCTATACCTGGTCATCTGTACTCCTTTGAGACTCAGATCAGTATCCTCCTAATTCTCTCATTCTGGATTAGCTGTTCCTTTTCATGGCCTGTAAATAGCCATCATTAAAATTATGACATATTGTTTTATAATATTCTGCTTCAGAGTCTTCTTTTCCTACTAGTCTAGGAGCTCCTAAAGATTAATTTGTCTCTGAATTGCCATTGCTTAGACTAGGGTGTAAAGTGATAAACATTGAGTGAATAAATGAAAGAATGCTATTTTGACTACCACTTGTTTCTTTTCTGAGCATTGATAGTCCACGGCTTACTGAGCACAGGGGACAACTTGTGGTTGGGATGACATAGACCTTCCTTTGGTATGGGTGGGGGCATTGAAGATTTCTTTGAGCACCTGATATGACCATTTCACCAGAAAAATACACCAACAAAATATATTTGATATAGCCATGGTGCATTCATGAATTTCCAGTGCTCATATATGTTGACCTCTGGTTTCCTTGAAGCCAGTATTAAGAATGCCATCTCTAGAAATGAAGCAAGGGTACAGGATCTTCCAGAGAATCTCTGCCCATTCAGGAAGTTTTGTAGGAACAGAGAGGTGATTAGAACTCTCTGTCTTCTCTCTCTGTTTCCCCTATGACATCACATTTCCTCTTGACAGAGAGTTTGGCCATCAGTATGGAAACCTTCCCTGGACAATGTTTTCTTTCTTTGTTGCTACTAACATAAAAAGCTTTGATATAACCTTGGAAAGTGACTTTGTTGATTCTTGGAGGTGCTGTGTGGGGTAATTGAATGTAATTAAGCTGGTCTAAATCGTATCTGGCTTAGTTTTTATTAATTACATGGCAAGATTTTTAACTTATGGGATTCTCTTTTCACATCACTAAGGTTGGGCTAATAATAGCAGACCCATAAGGTGTTGTATAAATAACATTCAAGGGTATTGACTAGGACAATATCTGGCATATGGTATATGCTTCGCAATCATACTATCATCATTATCATCATTATCACCTCTAGGATTCAGGTCTCTTGATCTATGTAATGCCTTTTCAATATCACCTTATGTGGGTTACTCCTTTTCATAAGCAGAAGTGATGCTGGCAGATATCATTTTTTCCAGGTATCATTTTCACCAATTTAAATATTGTGGTTCTGAGGAACAATTGAGATGTCTTCGCTGAGGTTGCCACTGCTTTCCAAGTGTTCACCCAGGATCAAACACTTATGTAAAAGCCCTTACCTTGACCTTTAGAGCCAGAATGCTCTCACTTCCCTTAATGTTTTAGACTCCCTTTAGTGCTGCTTAGAAACTGATAAAACCTAAAGTCTTCCCATTGTGTGCTTTTTGGAGGAACACCCAGTTTAAATACTTAATTTCATTGGTAACTAAAATCTGTATTTGCCATTTTCTTTGCAAAGAGCTCTGAGGTTTTGAAACCAGCCCTCTGCAAATAAAAACATCCTGACCAGATTTCTCAGCATGGCCTATGTGGATGAATAGTTTTGTAAATGGAATATATGATGCATTTTCTTGATTCCAAGTAGCTGGAATTTTAGAGATCATAGTGGCACTGAGACCATGTAATTTAGTGTTCTTGACACCATTCAGCCATCTGCCATTTTATTCCCCAATCTTAGTGCCCCTCCCCTATTTGGAGCAGTTAAACTTTGATTACATACAATCAATAGTCAGAGTAAGGAAGAATCTGAATAAATAAAATTTCTGGTTCATTATGGAATTATCTCAGGCCAACCTATGAGTATTGTCAGTGCCACTTATTAACTGTGTGTCTTTGGTAAAGTCACTTAACTTTCCAAGATCTTTATTACTATAGCCAAAGTAGTTACTTCAAGGTTACTTTGAAGATTAGAAATAAATTTTAAAACTATATGGCATATTATAAGTGTTCAGAAAGAGTTGGTTCTCTTTCTTTATACTTTTTCATTTATCTATTTAACAATGGATTGACTAGTTACCTGGTGCTAAGCACAGTCATAGAAACTGGGGATAGAACATCAAGCAAAACTAAACTGGCTGCGTCTTTGAGGCAATATAGTTAAATGTGCTATATCCTAAAATGGGGAAGCTTTGGGTATTCTGGGGGTTCATAGGAAGCGAATCTAACCCAGCCTGGGTTCATTTATAGGTTATAGATGGAGTATAAATTATGATGATGATGATGACGATAATAATGATAGCACTCACATTTTGTGCTAAGCCTTGACATTGATCTAACCAAGACCATACAGCTAATGTATCAGAGTCCAATCCAAACTGAGGCTCTTCCTAACAGAACCCAAGACTCTCTAGCTCCCTCCAAACTCATGGAGTTTAAGGATTTACTAGTGGATAAGAGATGATCTTAGGGGCATTTGCACTGTAATGGCATCCCCTATATTTTTTCTTATATTCCTAACTCATTGTTTTTAATATTTTATAACTTTATATAGGAAGAAACTGATGGGTTAATGGTGCCCCTTGTCTACCAAACACCATGTGCTGAGATCACACGATCATGACCACTTTCTGTGACCTGAAATGGATATGCACTTGTGGCCACAGTTCTCATGAGTCATAGAGGACTTTGACAAAGAACACTGTGAGATGGGAGTTAGTGAGATTCAAACTCATCTGTGGCCAAGTCTCTCTCATTTAGATATGAACATCCTCAGGAATCACAACATCTCTGGCTTTGCTTCTGAGTTCTATGGCTGAGGATGGCAGTAGATGGGAGTTCGCTGGCAGGTGTAGCCCACAAGTCTGTCATTGTGCAGCTTTAATATCTACAACATGACAGCAACTTCAAAAGTGGCACATAGATAACACAGACATTAATTAAATCAGCCAACCCAGGTGAGTTCTCTCTACTGAGACGCAGAACATAGAGATAAGAGCCAGCAGTTCCCTTTGAGGTTCAGATGGAGTGAAAACCAACATCCCCACCACCCTCGAATGCCCTCACACAATCTGGCAAAACAACAGGCTGTCAATCATCCGGTGAGGAAAACTGGTTCTGATTTGCTTAGTGCCTGAAAAGAATGAGTTGATACCAGCTAGAAATTAATGTGAGGCAGCTTGAGCACTTAGATAGGTGATCACAGCCAGATGGGTTGGTTTTCATAAAATATCCGTAGAAGTTCAAGTCCCTGACCCTGGAATCCAAAGCTGTCTGGTGAATTTCAGCCTCATTTCTCAACTCCTTCCTCCCCCAAACATATTAGGCCCTTTTAGCTCTCACTGCAGTCTGTCTGTAGCCAAGGACTTAGCAGATTATATCACACTATTGACCTGTTGCTGTCTTGTCCATCTGCCTGGAAGATCCTGAAAGGTGGGAACCCTACCTTATTTATCTTTTTAACTTGGCCAACAGTAGGACCAATTCTGGCCCTAGTCTTCCTTATTCTGGCCCAGGTAATAGGTTCTCAAAGCTTTTTTTTTATGTTGAAAGAAGGAAGGAAGAAAAGAAGATTCCAGCCATTTCACCCATGTAATAGGCCACCCCAGCATGAAGCATGGTGATTGGGGTATACGGCATTCACTATGATTGTCCAGTTGAGCAGGGTAAAGCCAATTCTTGCTCACTCAGCTGTAAGCTACAGAAGGGACATTATCTCTCTACTCAGTTCCTTCTTAATCACTCTCCCTAGGTACATCCATGCCTTCCACCCACCACTCCATGCATAGCCATAGGGGTCTCTTTTTTTATTCTTCATCTCAATCTAAGTACCAAAAACCTCTATTTACTTGCCTTAAATTGCCTTCAACATGACTAACATTTTCTTGGATTCAAAATTTTCTCATATCTTAAAATTTCCAGGGCCTTCACTCTGTTCCCTTCATCTCAATCCAACGAAGCTTCATATCTTTCATTTATTAAAGTGGAATTTAATACACAAAATTTTATAAATACTGATGTAACTACTTACACAATTCTGGGCCTTGGTGTTTTTGTCCCCCCTATTGTACATACATCCTTTCAGTGGGTTGTCATTTGCCTTCACCTCTGTCTACATCCACACTAAGTGGGGGAGGGGAGAAGGGAGGGGTTGTTTTAAATATTGAGAATGGAGAACAACAGCATCAGAGTTCCTCTTGGTTGTCTAACCCCAGAATGAGTAATCTATACATCAGCAGTGAAGGAGATAGGTTCATGTACTTGTGTTTCTTAATCAGCATTAACATGGGTAGGCACCCTCATTTATAGATGTAAGGAAACATTCAGTGAAAAACTTACACAATGGAATACTATACAGCAGAAAGAAAGGAGGAACTCCTGTCTTTCTTGGCAGCATGGATAGAACTGGAGAGTATTACGCTCAGTGAGATAAGCCAGGCAGTGAAAGACAAATACTGTATGATCTCACCTATAAGAGGAACCCAATAAACAAAACAAACAAATGAGCAAAAGAGAAACAGAGGCATGAAAACAAGGAACAGACCGACAGTGACCAGAGGGGATGGGGGAGGGGGTAATGGGAGAAAGAAGGGAAAGATCTAAACAAGGAACCTGTATAAATGACCCATGGACAGGGACGACAGAGTGGGGATTGACTGTGGGAGCAGGGGGTAGTTGGGACAACGGAGAGCAACAGGGAAAATTTGTGACAACTAACAGAACAACAATAAAATAAAATGTAACATCAAAAATAAATAAAGCTACAGCTAATTAAAAGAAAATCTTGCAGGCTGGGATGTGATAATGAGGTGTTAGTGATCTGAGTAGTGTCTAAGGAGATCCACATCTGTTACCAAGGAACTTAGCATTATGAAGGTCTGTCCCGAAAGTATCACACCAATGTCAATATAAAAACAGTTTGCTCAGCCCATACTTTTGGGACAGACCTATACCAAGTGCTGCTCTCACTTAGCCTTTTGAGGAAACATGCCCCAGGAGACACATTTCTCCATGGTCTCTTCTGGACTCCATGCTTCTACTATAGCTTGCTGGGCTGATCCCAATGTCTGTTGTATGGAAATTTGGGGGGATCCCAAACTAAACTGTGGGTTAAAGTATTAATTATCTTCTTGGTTCCTTGGCATTCGCCATGCCTGATTGACACGTTTCATCATGGCTATTTCTGAATAGCCAATACTGCGTTAGCCCAAGAGACAGTTGCTTTATAATTTCTTGTGCTGAACTTGTATTATACACATTTTTTAAAATTTAATTTTATTGTTATTATATTACATCCATCCCATTTCTCCTCCTCTCTCTCCCCTTCCCCACCCACACACTCCCCCGAAAAGTCAATCCCACTTATAGTCCACGTCCATGGATCTTCCATGCTTGTTCCTTGACTAAACTGCTCCCCTTCTTTGCCTCCCCCTCCCTCCACCCCCTCCCCTCTGCCCACTGAAGATCTATTCATTGTATTCATGTACTTGATTCTGTTTTGCTTGTTTGTTTTGTTCATTAAGTGTCCTGTAATGGGTGAGACCATATGGTATTTGTCTTTCACTGACTGGCTTATTTCACTAAGCATAATACTTTCCAGTTCTGTCCATATTGTTGCAAAGGATAGGAGTTCCTTCTTTCTTTCTGCTGTGTAGTATTCCATTGTGTAAATGTACCAAAGATTTTTGATCCATTCATCCACTAATGGGCACTTGGCTATTTCCAGCACTTGGCTATTATAAATAGCACTGCTATGAACATAGGGGTACATAGCTTCTTATGAACTGGTGTTTCAGGATTCTTTGTGTATAATTCTAGTAGTGGAATTGCTGGATCAAGATGCAGTTCCATTTTTAGTTTTTGAAGGAAACCCCATACTGTTTTCCATAGTGGCTACACCAGTCTGCATTCCCACCAGTGTTTCCTTTTCCCCCACATTCTCGCCAACACTTGTTGTTTGTCAATTTGTTGATGATTGTCATTTTGACAGGTGTGAGGTGGTATCTTATTGTGGCTTTAATTTGCATCTCTCTGATGGCTAGTCATGTTGAGCATTCTTTTATATGCCTTTGGGCCCTTTGTATGTCCTCCTCAGAGAGTTGTCTGTTTAGGTCCTTTGCCCATTTTTTAATTGGGCTGTCTGAATCCCTGGTGTTGAGTCACATAAGTTCTTTATATATTTTGGATATCAAACTCTTGTCTGAGGTATCATTGGCAAATATGTTTTCCCATACAGTTGGTTCCCTTTGAATTTTGCTGTTGTTTTCTTTAGCTGAACAGAAACTTTTCAGTTTGATATAGTCCCATTTGTTTATTTGTTCTTTGATTTCCTTTGCCCTTGGAGAAGTATCATTAAACATATTTCTGCATAGGATATCTAAAATTTTACTGCCTATATTTTTCTCCAGGACCTTTATGGTGGCACTGCTTATGTTTAAGTCCTTCATCCACCTTGAGTTTATTCTGGTGTATGGTATATGGTGTAAGTTGGTGGTCTAGTTTTATTTTTTGTCATGTGACTGTCCAGTTCTTCCAACACCACTTGTTGAAAAAACTATTTTTACTCCATTTTATGTTCCTTCCCCCTTTGTTGAATATTCATTGACCATAGAGTCCTGGGTTTATTTCTGGGCTCTCTATTCTGTTCCATTGATCTATATGTCTATTCTTATGCCAGTACCAGACTGTTTTGATTATAGTAGCCTTGTAGTATAGTTTGATGTCCAGTATTGTGATTCCTCCTACTTCATTCTTCTTTCACAAGATTACTGTGGCTATTCGTGGGCATTTTTGGCTCCATATAAATTTTTGAAGTATTTTTTCTATCTCTGTGAAGTATGTCATTGGTATTTTAATTGGGATTGCATTGAATCTATAGATACCTTTGGGTAGTACGGACATTTTAATGATGTTAATTCTTTCCATCCATGAACATGGTATATGCTTCCATTTATTTGTATCTTTTTTCATTTCTTTCTTCAATGTTCTGTAGTTTTCTGATTACAGGTCTTTTACCTCCTTGGTTAAGTTGATTCCTAAGTACTTTATTTTTCTTGTTGCTATGGTAAATGGGATTTGTTTTCTAGCTTCAATCTCTGAGGTTTCATTATTGGTGTACAAAATGCTTTTGACTTCTGGTTATTGACTTTATATCCAGCTATTTTGCTAAATTTGCTTATTAGGTCGAACTGGTTTTTGGTGGAGTCTATCGGGTTTTGTAGGTACACTATCATGTTAACTGCAAATAATGACAGTTTTACTTCCTCCATTCCAATTTGGATACTTTGATTCCTTTTTCTTTTCTGATAGCTATGGCTAGAACTTCCAAAAGGATGTTGAACAGAAGTGGAGAAAGTGGACATCCTTGTCTTGTTCCTGATCTCAGGGGGAAAGCTTTTAGCTTTTGCCCATTGAATATGATTTTGGCTTCAGGTTTCTCATATATGGCCTTTATTATGTTGAGGTATGCTCCCTCTATTCCCATTTTGCTGAGCGTTTTTAATCATAAATGGTTGCTGTACTTTATCAAATGCTTTTTCAGCATCTATTGATATGATCATATGGTTTTTGTCTTTCATTTTGTTGATGTGGTGTATTATATTGATTGATTCGCAAATGTTGTACCATCCTTGCATCCCTTGGATGAAACCCACTTGATCATGGTGTATAATCTTTTCAATGTATTGCTGGATCTGGTTGGCCAATATTTTGTTGAGAATCCTGGCATCTATGTTCATCAGAGATATTGGCCTATAGTTTTCTTTCTTAGTTGTGTCTTGACCTGGTTTGGGGATTAGAATAACATTGGGCTCATAGAAAAAGTTTGGGAGTGTTCCCTCTTGTTGGATTTTTTGGAATAGGTTGAGAAGGATAAGAGTTAGTTCTTCTCCAAATGTTTGGTAAAATTCATCTGTGTAACCATCTGGTCCAGGGCTCTTGTGTTTTGGGAAATTTTGGATTACTTCTTCAATTTCACTAATTGTTATTGGCCTATTCAGGATTTCTGCTTCTTCTGGATTCAGTTTTGGTAGATCATACATTTCCAGAAATATGTCCATTTCACCCAGGTTGTCATTTCTTGTCATATAGTTGTTTGTAGTAATTTCTTACAATCCTTTGTATTTCTGAAGTATCAGTTGTGATTTCTGATTCTGTCATTTCTGATTCTGTTTATTTGGGTCCTCTCTTTTTCTTGATGAATCTGGTTAAAGGCTTGCCAATTTTGTTTATTTTTTCAAAGAACCAGCTTCTGAATTTATTGATTCTTTGAATTGTAGTTTTAGTCTCTAAGTTATGTAATTCTGCTCTGATCTTGATGATTTCTTTCTTTCTACTTGCTCTGGAATTTGTTTGTTGTTGCTCCTCTAGCTCTTGCAACTTTATGGTTAGGTTGTTTGTATAAGCTTCTTCTCACCTTGTTAGGTAGGCCTGTATTGCTATGAATTTTCCTTTGAGGACTGCTTTTGCTGTGTCCCATAAATTTTGGGCTGCTGTTTATTCATTTTCTTTGTTTCCAGAAACTTATTGATTTCATCTTTGATCTCATTGTTTACCCATTCTTTACTTAAAGCCATGTTGTTCAGTCTTCATGAATTAGAGTGTTTTTGTTTTGTTTTTTTCCTTGAGGTTGGTTTCTAGTTTCAATCCATTATGATATGAAAAGATGCTTGATATGATTTCAGTTTTCCTGTATTTGTGGAGGCTTGTCTGTGACCTACCATGTGGTCTATCTTTGAGAATGTTCCATGTGCATTTGAAAAGAATGTGTATTTTGCTTCTTTGGGGTGAAAGGTTCTGTATATATCAGTTAGGTCCATTTCCTCTAGAGTGTTGTTCAATGCCCCAATTTCCTTGGTGTTTTTTTGTTTGGAAGATCTGTCTATTATTGATAATGGGGTGTTAAAATCCCCTACTATTAGTGTGTTGCTGTCTATAGCCTTCTTGAAGTCCTCCAAGATTTTTCTTATATATTTGGGAGCTCCTATGATGGGTGTATATATGTTTACCAGAGTTATATCTTCTTGATGTATTGTTCCCTTAAGTATTATGAAATGTCCTTCTTTATCTCTTTTTATGGTCTTCATCATAAAATCTACTTTGTCTGAAAAAAGGATTGCTACTCCAGCCTTTTTCTCATGTCCATTTGCTTGATATATATTTTTGCATCACTTCACTTTCAATCTGTGTCAATCTTTTATTCTGAGGTGGGTCTCTTGAAGACAGCATATATGTGGGCTCTATTTTCTTATCCATTCAGCTACCCTATGTCTTTTGATTGATGCATTTAATCCATTTACATTTAAGGTTATTATTAATTGATATGTATTTATTGCCATTTTTCCACTTTGTACATGCATTCCTCTCTGTCTCTCTCTGTTTCTTCATCTTTTCAAAGCAGGCCCTTTAGCATTTCTTGCAATGCTGGTTTGGTAGAGATGTATTCTTTTAGTCTCCTTTTGTCTGTGAAACTTCTTATTTCTCCTTCCATTTTGAATGAGAGCCTTGCTGGGTAGAGTATTCTTGGTTGCAGGTCTTTGTTTTTCATTACTTGAAATATTTTTTGCATTCCCTCTGGCTTGTATTGTTTCTGTTGAATAATCATTTGATAACCTTATCAGAGCCCCCTTATATATTATTTGCTGTTTCTCTCTTGATGCTTTTAGGGTTCTCTGTCTTTGAAATTTGCTATTTCAATTATGATGTGTCTTGGAGTTGTTCTGTTAGAACCCTCTGTGTTTCCTGAACTTGAGTAACATTTTTACTCATCATGTTAGGGAAGTTTTCTGTCATTACTTTTTTGAACAAGTTTTCCATTCCTTGTTTCTCTTTCCTTCTGGCATCCATATGATATGGATATTATTGTGTTTCATGTTGTCCTGCAGTTCTCTTAAAACCTCTTCATTCTTGTTCAGCCTTTTTTTATTTTGTTGCACTGTCTTGGAATATTTTTCTACATTGTTCTCCAGCTTGCTGATCCAGTTCTCTGCTTCCTCTTGCCTAATGTTGATTCCTTCAACTGTATTCTTCAATTCAGAAATTGTATTTTTCATTTCCTCCTGGCTCTTACTGATAGTTTCTAAGTCCTTTATAATGCTGGTATAGTTCTCAGTAAGTCCTTGTAGCTTCCCTGGAGTTCTTTGTAGTTCCCCTGGAGTTATTTGTAGTTTTATTTGAACTGGCTGAGCTCATTGAGCTTCTCTATCATCATTATTTTGAATTCCATATCTGATAGTTTGTTTACCTCTGTTTCATTTAGTGATCTTTCTGGGGATTCTTCCTTTCCTTTTGATGATGGACTATTTATTTTTCTCCCCATTTTAAGGCTTTGTTGTAATCCAGACTGTGATCAACTGCCAGGTTAAGGAACTGCTAGGCTGGAAGGATTGATTCAGTTTTAATCCTATCCATCTGTGATCCATCACCAGGCACAGATGAAGCTTGGGGGGAGACAGACTGATTTAGTTGTAAATCAATGAATTGGCTACCAAACTCAGACAGAGAGGTTCAATTGTAATCCAATGGGTCAGCCACCATCTCAGGTGGAGCTTGGTGGGACAAAGTCAGATGTAAATCAATGAATCTGTGATCAGCCACCAGACTCAGGCACCACTGAGCTAGACAGCAAGGTTCAATTGTAATCCAATGAATCTGTGATTAGCCACTAGGCTCAGGTGGTGCTGGACTGGACTGAAAGATTCTATTGTAACCCAATGAATCTGTGATCAGCTGCCAGGCCTAGGTGCCACAGGGCAGGACAAACCAACTCAGTTGTGAACCAATGATCAGCCACCAGGCTCACACACCACTGTGCGGGACTGACTGACTGACCCAGCTGCAAGTCATAGAGTTTGTAATAAGCCACCAGGCCCAGGGTCTGCTGAGTGAGAAGGACTGACTCAGTTGCAAACCAATGAATCTAGGCTTAGCCACCACGCTCACACACCACTGTGCAGGGCTGATTCCCTGACCCAGCTGTAAGTCAGGGAGTTTGTGATTAGTCCCCAGGCCCCGGCACTGCTGGGCAAGAAATACCTCTTCAGGTGCCAACTATTGTATCTATGCTCAGACACAGCAGGGCAGGAGAGGCTTATTTAGATATAAATCAAAGAGCTGTGATCAGGCGCCAAGCTCAGGCACCGCTGGGCGGGGCAGATTGCCTCCTGTGGGCGGGGCTGTGAGGATCCTCCTACGGAAGCTGCTGGGTGCAGTGAAGTCCCCTGGAGGAGTGGGTGATGAGTCAGCACCGGGATCCCCACAGCCGCTTCCCCACTTCTCTTCTCCAAGCCACCACCGCAAACTCCCCCCACACGTCTCCAGTCCTGTCTGCCCTCCCTCCACTGGAGCCCCAGGTAGGTGGGTGCCAATGTATTTTCATTGTGGTCACCCTAGCAGTTCTCTGTCTCCAGTGCTCTCTCAGGCTAGTAAACTCCAAGGTTTTCCGCCCTTCTCAGCTGGATGCTGCTCTACTCTCCGCTGTGTTGCTGTAGCTGGGACACCCAGCCGGGGACCAGCACCCACCCTGCTCAGGTTGAGCCCCCGGCTTTGTACCTTTGGCTGCTGCCTTCAGTGGGGGCTCAGCCAACCCTCTCGCATTTCCACAATTCCTGCCAGTCATGTTGTGATGAAGTGGCCTCTTCTGTTCTGTTCATGGTTAGAGGACTTCTTTCCTGCTGGCCTTCTGTTGGTAATTCCAGCTGATTTTTTTTCTCCAAAAAAGTAATTCCTGATGCGACCTGGTAGGAGATTGGTGTAGCTTCACTTACTCCTCTGCCATCTTGCTGAAACCTATATACATATTTTTATAAAATCCACACTGAAAAAATAAAAACATGAGATGAAAGGCAGTAAAATCTTTTGTACTGCAATGATTAATCCCATGCTAATATTTCTTTTATACTTT
This sequence comes from Noctilio leporinus, assembly GCA_004026585.1. Taxonomy (NCBI): domain Eukaryota; kingdom Metazoa; phylum Chordata; class Mammalia; order Chiroptera; family Noctilionidae; genus Noctilio; species Noctilio leporinus. The sequence continues at coordinate 41,825 of PVIW01005370.1, forward strand.
ATTTGCTAAACAGAATGTCACTCTTGTTCCTAGCCTCAGTCACATTTCAGAAGATGCTCCTTCAAAAAACTCATTTTTGAGTTGATAGGAAGCCCTGGCATATGAGTAACAACAAAGGTGGACTCTAATGAGTTCTTTTGGTACTGGTGTTTCCAGGCTTTGGGTCCCAGAGGCTCTGGACAACTTGTAAGCAAGCCATGGTGTTCAGTATCTGAGCCACCAAGGGCGCCACAATTTCCTGTTCCAATTAGAAACAGAATGACCCATGGCTCCCACTCCATGAAAGAGGCAATATGGCAACATTTAGATTTGTAAATTGGCTGAACTTGGACCCAGAAGAACTGAGTTTGAGTTCTGGTTGCACCAGTTTTCAGCTATGGGACTTTGGAAAAGCCATGTAATCTTTCTGGGCCTTACTTTCAAATCTACCAACTAAGAAGGGAAATATTACTCTCATGCTAGAGCATGAAAAGTGCATAAAACAGGCCCATGAAAGCACTTTGAAAACTCTGAAGTAAGACACAAATCTGACAGATTATTATCATCAAGAAGAAAGATGGGAAAAGAAATGACCTGGATATGGGCCATACCTGTGCTATGCATTCACAAATGTGACCTAAATTAAAAACACTGACTGCCAGGATCACAGACCCAAGACAGAGGTAAGCTACAATATATCTCTGTCATAGAGATTTTAATGTGTTCTCAAATGCAGGAGAGTAGACATTTTGCCTTCCTGAGACCCAAGGGAATCCTATCCTATCTTATCCTATCCTATCCTATCCTATCCTATCCATTCTTTTGATAAATAAATATTCATCAAGCATACACACAGCATCAAACTACATAATATATTCTGAAGATATGGAAACCAATGAGACACTGATCCCTTCTCTTCAAGAGTGGAGAGTTTACTATGGAAGGGAGACAGAAATTACTCCTTTCTAGGGAAAGAGGCAAAAGGTAATCACAGAATAGCAAGCAGCTTTAGGGGATTTTGTTTTTAAAAGAATAATTGCCAACATCCAGAGTGTTTTGGCCATCAATTCACACTGCAAGCAATCTTTTAAATTCTAATTCATCTCCATCTGCAGACTTGGATGGTGAGAATTTTTGTTTTTAAGATATGAAATTAGAAAATAAAGATTCACTTCTGCTCACCAGACATCAGATAAGAAAGTAGGTTCATTTATTTTTGCATTGTCATGTTCAGTGAATGCTTTTTAAAATAAGTTATTTTATATCAAAGGAGTTGCATGCACAGAGTTAGAAATATCAATCAGCTTTCAAAGGAAAAGCAGAGGTCCTTTTTTCCCCATGTCTCTTCATCTTCCCTCTTGGATACTTTTCTAAGGGCAAGTATTTTTAATGGTCAGCTTTCTCTTCCAGAAAGTTAGCTCTCTATTACTTAACATCCATATATTGCTATTTCTTGATTGATTTCTCCTAGACATTATTGATTGATTTCCCTGTTTGGGAAGATAAGGGTTTTGTTCTCTTTTCCGGGAGCAAGTTCTTGACCCAGCCTTGGACTAAAGTGAGGATGCTGTGGTTCTCAGAGCCTGCGGGGCTTCTCTGGAATCCCATACAGGCTGTTCCCACCTCGAGGCTTTTCCAGGCTTCAGAGAGATGCTTTGATGGGAGCAATGTTGGCAAGTTCAAACACAAGCCTCCCCACAGGCAGTAGGGTTGCTGCTTCTTAGCTGGAACTGCTCAGGGAGGCCCAGGCCTCCTGGAATGTAGGCTGGCTTTGCAAATGCAAAAGAGAAACAATTTACAAGATGTCAAAATTTGGCTGGAAGTCCAAGGATGGCTCAGGGGACCCTGCTGGAGGAAGAACTGAGTAGGTGGTGGTGATGGAATAGGCCCTTGCACAGTTCAGAGGAGAAAATGAAGAACAGTCACTCTCAGGAATGAGACCTTAATATGTGATAACAAGCCACAGGGAAGCTAAAGGGCTACTCTGTACACACTGCTGGGACAAATGTTAGTTAGTGATTTGCAAAAAGCTCAGGTTGTCCTCACATCAGATTTAACACTGAAGAAAGATAAACAATAAACCTTTCAGTTAGAGTTACAAGGTTTATAATTTTTAATAAAAATAAGCACCAACTCCCTCCCCCCAAAAACCTGAACATTGATTGCGTTGCTGAAACAGGGAAGACAATGAGTAGATAAAATTAAAACATTAAAGTCTGTGCAGCCCTTTTGGAAGGCAAAATTTGGGAATGTGTATCAAGATCCTCAAACATATCCATGCTTCTTAACAATTCTACCTTCAAGGTGGTAATCCTAAATGCAGCCAAAGCTTTTGTATTAGAAAACTTCACGGCAGTGTTGTTTGTGATGGTGAAAAGATTTGCAATCCAAATGTATAACCAGATGGGTAAATGAGGGCATCCATTCGTTGGATTATAGCAAACCATTAGTAGTGAGTCAGACCAACCTGGGTCTGTTCCCCCTTATCTCTGCGGGCCTGGGAGTGTTGCTTATATTTCTGCTCCTGCCTCCTTGTCTGTAAAATTGAACTAATGGGCCCTTGCAGGGTGGTTGTGAGAATTTGGCTCCGTATTTAGTATGTTGACAGGGGTGGGGATGCTTTCTTTTGTTTTCTCAGTCTCTCGGGCTTTTCTTAATTTGACATCTGGCACTATTCTTCCTCTGACTCAGGATTCCCATGGTCCAAGGGTTTCACCAGGAAGTTAGCAGGGAGGAAAAAGGACTAAAGGATTTGGGGCCAGGATAGATGAGCTGGATGCACCTACTACATAAATGCATGGGGAAAGCTTCAAGGACCTCACCTATCACCCTTCATTCCTCTCCCGAAACTCTCCTAATTCAATTGGAATTGACTAGATGTTTTTGTGCAAGATACTGAAGGTGGGTTATGTGGGGTTTGGGGAGGTGTCTGGGATGCTAAGATGAACAGCCATTCCTTATGTTCAGTGAGAAATTTTCCCTTTGAAATATTCGTGCTTTGCAAGATGCTTAGCAGCAGGCAGTGTTCTCCATGTAGAGGAGACAGTGAAGGACCCCCTCTCTGCAGTGTTACGGGACAGGCACCAGCCAGGAGCAGATCTGCCCTAGGCCGGCCTGTAGTATGAGGGCTCTTGACTTCAGGTGGGAAAGGTTTCACAACATGAGTCCAGTGATTTTGAGAGTACATTTATTAAGGCTGGGAATGGTTAAACAAAGGAAGAACTTAGGGTAGAAGAAGTAACAAGCGAAAACCTAGGCAGAGCTCCTTTGGCTCCTTAGAAAAGGTATAGGAAAGGAGTGGGCCGAAGCTGCTTTTAGCTCACTGGATGTCAGAGAAACGGGGCCCCGGAGACAGGATTAGGGGTAACCCCAGGTCCAGCTGCTGCTGCCAACTGCTACTCTGGCTGTGAAGTCTTAGAACCCTTAGAATGTAGGGAATAAAAGGATCATATCCAGGAAGGGGCATGGCCCACTCTAGGGTGAGCCCCCATTGTGTCTTTGTTCTGAGGGCTTTTTATCTTCTGTCTGCTGGTGAAAATCTTAGTGGAGGGTTTTCTAGTTGCATTTTTATATGCGGACACACCAAAATGAGCGCATATGGGGCTTAGGGATATTCCTTGGTTTGCTGTACTGTTTTAATTTTATCTTAGGTTTGCCCGACTTTTAATAGTTTCTGTTATTTGTTTCTCTGACTTCATTTGTCCTGAGCACAAATGGTATTAGGTCTTTGTTCTTTATGTCCTGGGCCAGGGAGATTTAAGTTATGTTTTTTTGGTTAGGGAGAAGAGGTACAAGCCATTCAGTCTTAAGTGCCCTTGGTTAGGGAGATAAGTTCTTGCAATTCACTCGCTGACTGCAAGTTGCTCAAACTGTTTGGCCTTGTTTGGTTTCCTGGTTTCAGTTTTCCCATTCCACTTGCCTAGGGATTTTCCTAGCTTCTTATTACCCTCACTTTCATCTCCAGTGCCAGCAGATTTCCCTTTTCCTAGGATGGGCACAATCCCTTGTGATATTTCACTCCTAATGAGCTCAAATGTTTTCATATTAATCCTAGAGAGTCTTTATTTAAAAAAAAAAAAAAAAAAGAATCAACATGCAGTCATAATAAACAGCAGTTCTTGGAGGCCATCACCAGTGTTGGGACATCTTCAGCATTTATTCACTGAATACCTATCATGTGCCTGTGACCACAGCATAGTCCAAGCTTGCCTTGTTCTGTTTTTAACTAGATAGCAAGTTGTTTTTCAGAGATAACAGAATAAGGCCACAGCTCATGCAGTCAAACAGTTGGATGTGCACATCAGAGAAAGAATTCACCCTAGAGGAACATTTCAATGTCACCTAGTCCAAACCCAGGGCAGACTACATAATAAATCCCCCTCAATTTAAACATGCAATACCTGAAAAGCTGTGATTTCCTAGCGCCTGTGCACTAAGCTCTCATTATGCTGAAATAATGGAACCCTATAGAATATGCATAACTTCCTCCACTTTCTTTAAATGTAACCCAAAAACCTTCAGCTGGGGAAACAGATTTGAGCCTTGTCTCATGTTTCCTCAACAACGACTTCACAATAAAAGCTTTTTTCTTTTTCTTGAAAGCTGATGCCATAGCATTGGCTTCCAGGCACATTGGGCAGCAGTAAATGCTCACAGGACACATAGTACCAGTTATATCTATATACTTACTACCAGTTAGAGGTGTAGGTGTTATTGTACTGCACAGTGTCATGGAGGCAGAGGAAAAGGAAGAGAGTCTGGAAGAGAAATTCAGGAAGGCTTTCAGGAGGTGGTGAACTTGAGTTGAACCTTGAGGGAGGAATAAATAGAATTTGGGATGTTTGAAAGCTGAGCTATGTAGGGGTGTTGCAACACATTTCCGGTCATCTAGGCTGTTTAAGTAAGGCTTTGGAGGCAGAGACTGCTGGATTAAATCCCAGCTCAATTACCAGCTAGCGCTGTATATGAAAAATTGACTTAATCTCTCTAAGCCTCACTTCTCCTCGGATGTTAAATGGGCAATGTGATATTCAGTCCATGGGGCATAAATAGGAATGACTTTTTCTCCACTTGTCTAGGAATGTTCAGACTTCTGGGGATCATAAATGAGTTACATTTCTCCTAAGTTGAACATTTTTTAAAATTTAATTTTATTGTTGTTGTATTTCATCCATCCCCTTTTTCCTCCCCTCTGTCCCCTTCTCTACCTACCTGCTATCCCCCAAAGTCAGTCCCTTGTTGTCCATGGTTCGTCCATGCTGGTTCCTTGACTGAACTGCTCCCCTTCTTTGCCTACTTCTCCCCACTTCCACCTCCCCACTCTCCTCTGCCCACTGAAGGTCCATTCATTGTACTCATGTATTTAATTCTGTTTTGCTTGTTTGTTTGTTTTGTTCATTAGTGTCCTGTAATGGATGAGATGATATGATATTTGTCTTTCACTGACTGACTTACTTCACTAAGCATAATACTTTCCTATTCTGTCTATGTTGTTGCAAAGGATAGGAGTTCTTTCTTTCTTTCTTTCTGCTGTGTAGTATTCCATTGTGTAAATGTACCAAAGTTTTTTGATCCAATCATCTACTGATGGGCACTTAGGCTGTTTCCAGAACTTGGCTATTGTAAATAGTGCTGCTATGAACATAGGGGTACATAGGTTCTTATGAATTGGTGTTTCAGGGTTCTTCAGGTATAATCCTATTAGTGGAATTGCTGGATCAAAAGGCAGTTCCATTTTTAGTTTTTTAAGGAAACTCCATACTGTTTTCTATAGTGGCTCCTCCAGCCTGCATTCCCACCAACAGTGCATGAGGGTTCCCTTTTCTCCACATCCTCACCAACACTTATTGTTTGTTGATTTGTTGATGATTGCCATTCTGACAGGTGTGAGGTGGTATCTTATTATGGTTTTAATTTGCATCTCTCTGATGGCTAGTGATGCTGAGCATTCTTTCATATGCCTTTGGGCCCTTTGTATATCTTCCTCAGTGAGTTGTCTGTTCAGGTCCTTTGCCCATTTTTTAATTGGGCTGTCTGTCTCCCTGGTGTTGAGTCACATTAGTTCTTTATATATGTTGGAGATCAAACCCTTGTCTGAGGTATCATTGGCAATTATGTTTTCTAAGTTGAACATTTTTAAGTTCTCCCCGCTCCCTGCTTAGGTGTCTCTATTTGTTCTCTCAACAGCAAGCCTCTGTTGACCAATTCCCTGTATTATCTTGGAAAAGTTACTTCCTTTCTATGTACTTCCCTTTCCTCATTTATAAAATGAGAGAGGTTGGCAAAGTTTCCTTTTTCATCTACAATATAATGTTCTGTGAGTACTCTAGGCAGAGGAATAGTATATACAAAAGTTCCAGGGATGATATACTTAAGGCAGAATAGATGAAGAGAAAGAATAAACAGAGAATGGCTGAAATAAATCTGTAGAGGCAGGTGGGCATCTGTGACAGAGAGGTGATGTAACTTGTCTAAGGCCCTATACCTTGCAAATAGAGGATCTGAAAGTGGGTCCCAGGCCCTTGGTAATGAAAATCAATGCCCCTTGCAATCACCATAGACCTGATATGACTTGACATCTAGAAAGCTACCCTCCTCCCAATAGCAAGGTTCACATCTGTCAAAAGTTAGCTATGGTTAAATGCAAGATCCTTGGACGGGGACTCCGACAGGCTGACCCACTTATCATCACCCTACTTGGCAATGAAAGTTTCAAACCAGCAATACTGGGAGAAAGTATTCGCTGCATTCTGATAAGGGCTTAAATTGAGCAATGCCCAGCCTCACTCACCAGACTCCAACAGAATCTGTTTATTTGATGAAAATGCCATGTATCTTTAGTTTACATTTTCCCTGATGGCGAGGGTTTGCAGCCCGCAGACTGGCTGCAACAAAGAGTAGGGCTTTATAACACTGGGCTGGTGTGATTCTACAGAGGCAGCTTGCAAGGTGTGAGAACCCTGCTGCAATTCTCTAAACACCCCACCAGGTTTTTGGAATGAGACCATTTTTGTATTAGGCAAAGCAGACTTAGAAACAGAATGTACCTTCCTAATCACCCTCTTTTAGGGTGGTGAAGTAGGAAAGAAGAAAATGAAGGAGACTGAATAGCTTTGCAAGAATGTATTTACAATTAAATTACATTTTAAAGGGAATGTGGAAATCCTTGCTTTGCAAAGGAGCAACGTGGAGAGAAATCAGCAAATTGTAGTGGCAAGTTAGAAAGTGATACGGATTTTAGAATCAAGAAGATTTGAGTTGAAGGGTTGATCTGCAATTATCAGTTGTATGACCTTGGTCAATTAACCTGGCTGGGAATCAATGTCTGAAAATAAGGATAATGATATATTTACACAATGGGGTGATTATGCAGGTTGTGATCCAGCAGTCACTGAATGTATTTTTATTTTGTCCTAGTAATCAAGAAATATGTGTAATAAACAGGACATGGGGAGGGAGAGAACACCTTGGAGTCGTAAAAGTAGGCTCTAATTAGAAGTATAGTAGTTGGCACTTTGAAATCACTTGGAGTTTCCATTCAAGAGGAAATCACTTTCAAGCTATGAAAAGTAGCGTCCCTTGAAGAGGATAGTAGGATCTGGAGGATCACAATTAGGTGTACAATTAGGATGTAGACCAAGTGGTCCCATTCCCTAGAAAAGGAGAAGCATATAAGGCATTTGGTTTCTAAGAGAAAGAGTGAACGGACCCTGACCTCAGACCCCGACACAGGAAATGTATAGGGATTTGGTGTTGTGTGGGTAGTAAATGTACGTCCTAAGTCTGATACTTGAATGAAATGTTGTTGTAATATTGAGATCACATCTGGGCATCTTTGGTCAAGCTTAATTCAGAAGAAGTGAGATTAAAAACATACATCACACTATGGTGATCAAGGTAAACAGAGGACGGAGGTTATCTGTTAGATTCTCTTAGCCTGTCAAATCATCTGTTTCCACAACTCTCAGAATCACCCATGGCCTTTCTGAATACTAAAGGCTTTCCTGATTGGCTCACTGGGATTGTCTTTCCCTCTCTCTGACTTTGTTTTTATTTGGGATTTTAAACTCTCAGGAAAACTGAAGCTCTTGCATTTTCTTTCACTTTCTGAGCTGGGAAAGCCATGAAATCACAGGAGTGGTGGTGGTGAATTGGCTAAGCCCTCAGTTGATTAACATCCAGATTGGTCGTTTTCATGGTGTCACACTCACTCAGCCCATCATCAGCTGTGAGCAGTCTACAGAAGTATTATTAAGAGCCCATTTTCTTTCTGTGAGCCTTCTCATGTCAGTGCAGTCAAAGAGGCCTCAGCTTAGTGGTGATGTGGCCCAGTGGAGGCATTTTGAAATCTCAGGTGTGCATTAGAGCGACTGTATGACTGTGGGCATGTTGCTTACTTCTCTCAACTTTTCCTTCATTGGTTAAATGGGAACCCCTATTGCATAAGGCAGTTATAAAATTCAATGAAATTATCTATTCAAAGAGGCCACAGGTTCAGGCCCAGAGTAGAGGCTCAGTGAATTGTTGTCTCTTCCGTAAGCTACAGAAAATTAAGAAATCTGCATTGTTATGAATTGTTGAAATCTGTGGCTGGCTATTTTCTGAGAACAGAAAACACTTGCAAATTGGGCATCCTCAGGGTTATCAATCAGAGTATCAGTTTCAAGTGGATTAGAACTGAAAATACCAATGTTGAAAGTGAATCTGGGTTCTTCCTACCAGGTTGCTTTCAGGACTGAATCACTTGCTGTGAGACCTTGAGAAAATCCCATTAGTCACTTGAAAAGGTATCTTAGTTTTCCCATCTAGACAAAAGTAGCATATTTGGCTAGACAAGTATCTAGAACACATGCCATTAGCTTGCTTACTTCTCATTTGAAGCCTCATAAAATAAAAACATAAAAATGTGTTTCTGTCCATCAATTATTGAATCATTCCAGGATTGTGAGGACACCTGATAGATGGGGAAGATGGCTGGTCATCATTTAAAATTGCCACTTTTATTCCTTGATGTTTTAAATTCAGTATCCCAGCTCTCAATCTCTCCACCTGAATCCATTTTGATCCCCTGGATAAATTTCCCATTGTTATACACAACAAGATTGTTCTGCTTTAATGTCAACTTTTATGGTTCAATTACTTGCATATATGCTTAAGAAATATACTTTATGTTACTAATATTTCCTTGGAAAAAATTTTTCTTGCTCTTGGTAACCAGTTGAAATACCTTAAAGAGGTTACTCACTCCCATGGTTTTGAATGCAAGGGCTTGAAAATGGTTTATTTTAAATTTTAATTAATTATTCCAGCCTCTAGCAGCTGTGCAGTGAAGTGGTTGTTAAATCCCAATGGTAGAAATAATGTGGGTAGACAGAAGGGAGCCAAATTACTGTTGGCTGACCCTGAAAGGAGGGCGGAGAAAGCCTCTGATTATGTCAAGTGGCCTGAATTCCATGACATGCCGACTCTGTGTGGAATCAGAATGCTTGAAAAAAAAATATCATTTATGGTGCCTTGAAGCTGGAAAAGCCACTTAGCCATAAGAGCAATCCCTTTGGAGGAAACCCAATGGAATCAAACAGGTCACAGAGAGAGCTTGCTAATCCCCTCAGCAGGGAGACATCAGCCAATGCTGAGAATTCAGTCAATTGTCCTTTTGTCAAGCGGAAATTCCCAAGGTCATCTGGAAGTCTGACCCAGAGTGCTGGTCATTTGGTCCATTGAGAGTTGGGGCAAAGGGGCTTTGATGTAGCATGGGTATCTGTTACTTAATATCAAGTGTGAATTCCTCAAATTTGATGGCAAGGCATGCAGTCATGCATCCTCTTATTCAGGAGGCATGAATTTCAGTTCAGCTCTATTTTCTACTAGTGGTGTGAATTTGGTCATTGAAGAAGAAAATAATCCTTATCTCGAAGGGTTGCTGTGAGCATCAAGTGATATTTCTAAAACCTTAATCTTGTGACTGGTTAGGTGCTCAACACACATTTCTTTTCCAATATTTTCCGTGCGTATTTTGACATAATTGAGATGGCACTGTCCATACTTAGGACATTGCTCTATTGTTCTCTCAGATGACAAGTCAGTATAGTTCTGATTTTTGTTTTTTACATAAACCTTTTCTCTTTCTCTTCACTATGTCAACATTTTCTTTTTAATTTATGTGGTCAAATGTATGGTCATATATTTGAATTTGATTTAGGAATATTTTAAGGATATCTGCATCTATGTTCAGGAGTAATTTTGGTCTGTAATTTTATTCATTTTGGAATGTCTTTCTTTGATTTAAATATCAGTATTGCACTTGCTGTACAGAATGTTAAAATGTGCTTCCTCCTTCTTTGTCTGTTATGAGCTTGTTTATGTTTGGTGTGACTTCTTCCTTGAATGTGTAGTAAAATTCACCAATGAAACCACTCTGACTCCAATTTTTTTGTGATAAAGTTTTTGATAAATTTAATTTCTTTACTAATGTCCCTTATCATCCTTCTAATGCCTCTAGGTTCTAGAGAGCTAAAAGCCTCTCTTTTGTTTATGATTTTGTTAATTTCCCTGTTTTATTGATCAGTCTAGATAGGCCTATATCAATTTTGTTGATATTTTTAAAGAAATAACTTCAGGCTCTCTTTTCTTTCATCCATTCATTGGTCTGTAGTATTTATTATTTCCTTTCATTTACTTTGCTATTCTTTTTCTACTTTTTTAAAATTTAATTTATTGTTGTATTACATCAATCCCATTTCCCTTCCCTGCTCTCCCCTTCCCCTTCCCTCTGCCCACTGAAGGTCTATTCATTGTATCCATGTATCTGGTTCTGTTTTGCTTGTTTGTTTGTTTTATTCATTAGTGTCCTGTAATGGGTGAGATCATATGGTATTTGTCTTTCACTGACTGACTTATTTTACTAAGCATAATACTTTCTAGTTCCATCCATTTTGTTGCAAAGGGTAGGTTTTCCTTCTTTCTTTCTGTTGTGTAGTATTCCATTGTGTAAATGTACCAAAGCTTTTTGATCCAATCATCCACTGATGGGCATTTAGGCTGTTTCCAGCACTTGGCTATTGTAAATAGTGCTGCTGTGAACATAGGAGTACATAAGTTCTTATGAACTGGTATTTCAGGGTTCTTCAGGTATAGTCCTAGTAGTGGAATTGCTGGATCAAAAGACAGTTCCAATAAGGCGCCAGCCTGCGAACCCAAAGGACGCAGGTTCGATTCCCCAGCCAGGGCACATAACCAGGTTGCAAACCTGGTCTCCAGTCAGGTCTGTGGCTGGAGGCAGGTGAAACGCAACCATACATGGATGTCTCTCTCTCCCTCTCTGCCTCTCTCTCTTCCCCTCTTTCTAAAAATAATGAAATAAAATCTAAAAAAAAAAAGGCAGTTCCATTTTCAGTTTTTTAAGGAAACTCCATACACCATAGTGGCTGCTCCAGCCTGCATTCCCACCAAAAGTGCACCAGTGTTCCCTTTTCCCCACATCCTGGCCAACACTGTTGTTTGTTAATTTGTTGATGATTGCTATTCTGACAGGTGTGAGGTGGTATCTTATTGTGGTTTTAATTTGCATCTCTCTGATGGCTATTGATGTTGAGCATTCTTTCATATGCCTTTCTACATTCTTAAGAGGCAATATTAGGTCATTAATTTTACACCTTCTCTGTTCAAATCTGACTCTCTTTTCTTTTAGGGACTTTGTGTATACCCGATCATTTGATATTATCTCACAAGATCATGAAACCTTATTAATTTTTCTTTAATAATTTTTTCTTCTTTTTTATATTAAATAAATTCCAATTATAAGTATTAAAATTGACTTTTACTTTGCTTATCCAGTGAGTTTTTAAATTCCAAGTATTGTATTTTAACTATTATATATTTAATTTCTAGCCTTTTCATTTGGTTCTTTCTTGTAGTTTCCACTAAGACCATATTTCACTCATTGAGACCATATTTTCTTTAAATCTTTCCTTTAATCATTTGTACTATTTATAATAGCTGCTTAACTATTTTTGTCTGCTTAGTCCCACATTTAGACCCATGTGGGGCTAGCTTATAATGACAACTTTATTTTTCTCATCTGTGAATCATCTTTTCCTGTTTCTTTGTGTAACTAGTGCTTTAATTGAATACTGGGTATGCTACATAATATATTATGGAGATTTTGAATTCTGTTTTTCTGAAGAGTGTTGATTCATATTCTAAAAGGCAGTTCAACTGCTGGCTAATCACCATGAAGTTGTGAAAGTTGTGTGTGTGCGTGTGTGTGTGAACCAGGAAGAGGACTTTTATCAAGAACTTGACTATGCTTGGCACCCTGATCTCGGACCTTCAGCCTCTAGAACTGTGAGAAACAAATGTCCATTGTTTAAGCCACCTATCTCTGGTGTTCTGTTATAGTAGTCTGAGCTGACTGAGACAGCATCTTTCACATGTGACATGTGTTATTGACCTCATTCTTTTTTTTTTTTAAGTATTTTTTATTGATTATGCTGTTACAAGTGTCCCAAGTTCTTTTCCCTTTGCTCTCCTCTTCCCTAGATCCCCATTCCCTCCCACAGTCCCACACTCCACTCATGTCTATGGTTCATGCATGTAAGTTCTCTGATTTCACCCTTTCCTCTTATTCTTAACTTCTCCCTGTCTGTCTTGTACCCACCAACTATGTTTCCTAATCCCTGCACCATTTCTTCATTTCTCCCCCTTCCTGCTCCTAGCAGATAACCTTCCAAATGATCCCCATACCTATGATTCTGGTCCTATTCTGGTTGTTTGCTTAGTTGGGGTTTCTTTGTTTGTTTTTTTTAATTTTTGTTTTTGTTTTTTAGGTTCTGTTGTTGCTAGTTGTGAGTTTGTTGTCTTTTTAATGTTCATAACTTTAATCCCCTTTTTCTTAATCCCTTTAACATTTCATGTAATAATGGCTTGGTGATGACGAACTCCTTTAGTTTTAACTTGCCTGGGAAACACTTTATCTGCCTTTCCATTCTTAATGATAGTTTGGATGGATAGAGTAATCTTGATTGTAGGTCCTTGTTTTTCATCACTTTGAATACTTCTTACCAGTCTCTTCTTGCCTGGAAAGTTTCTTTTGAGAAATTAGCTGATGGTGTTAATGGGACCTCTTGTTTTCTCTAGCTGCTTTTAAGATTCTCTCTTTATCTTTAACCTTAGGCATTTTAATTATGATGTGTCTTGGTGTGGACCTCTTTTGGGTCTAGCTTGTTTGGGACTCTTTGTGCACCCTGGACTTTTATGTCTATTTCCTTTGACAAATTAGGGAAGCTTTCTTTCATTATCTTTTCACATAAGTTTTCAACTTCTTGCTCTTTCTCTTCTTCTTCTAGCACCCCTAGGATTTGGATGTTGGCATATTTAAAGTCATCCTATAGGTTCCTCAGCCTCTCCTCATTTTTTTCAATTCTTGTTTCCTTTTTCTGTACTGGTTGACTGTTTATCTCTTCCTTATGTTCCCAGTCATTGATTTGAAGCCCATTTTCCTTCCTTTCACTATTTATTTCATGTGTATTTTCCCTTGCTTTACTTACCCTAGCCTTCGCTTCTTCCCTGCTGCATTTACCATACTCAAGTGTATCTGTCAAGTCTGTGAGCATCTTTATCACCAGCATTTTAAACTACGCATCTATTAGTCTGGCTTTTTTTTGTTGCTCAGTTTGTCCACTGGAACCTTGATCTGTTCCCTTTTTGAGCCATAGTTCTCTCTCCTCAACATGACAGGTTCCTGTGTTTGCCTCTCTGTTTTAGGTAGAGCTACGACACCTGTTACATTGTAAGGGGTGACCTGTTTCACCACCTTGTAGCTGTGTGTGGGGGAGGGGTCTGAGAGGGAACAACACTGTTTACTCAGCACTCACTGCTTTTCCAGGCACTTCCCCTCCTTCCTGTTAGGGACCAGCTCCTCTCTAGCTATTGCCCTAGTTGTGCTTCCCAGAGTGGGTGGTTCTGTGGATATTCAGGACCATGGGGGCTTCTAAGTACATAGACTCTGCTAAGATACCAGCAGTTTCTTCCACTGCCCCAACCCCCACTGATTTTCACAGTCAGAAGCAATTTGGCTTTATTACCCCACCACCCCACCCCCAACCCCGGCGCTGGAATCATGTGCTGCCCAGTCTGCTGTGATGTGGGAGTGGTGCTCCCCAGGTGTCCCTACTGTGACTGTGCTTTCCACTAGTTGCCGTCCCACTGTAGCTGCCTCACTGCCAAACCGCGTCCTCTCTGTACCAGCTCTGCCCCTCCTGCCTGTCTGGGTAGGTATTTCTTCTTTAAATCATTGTTTGTTGGACTTCTGTGCAGCTTGATATTCCAGAATTTCTGTTGTCTCTCGTTTGTCGGTAGATATATCTGTTCCTGGATGTGGAGGGAGATGCAGCATGTCTATCTGCACCTCCGTCTTGGATTTCAACCACTTGTTTTTTATTTGTTTGTTTGTTTTTATTTTACTAGAGCAAATCTATGAAAAAGCACTTATTAAATGTAACTTAGCTGATTTCAGCCTCTAAAGTCTGTCTCCCCTTAAGATTTTATTGGGCTTGTTTTTCAACTTCATTAGAACAAGCCAAAGTGGGTCTTACTCTAAGGCATGTTTTTATTTTGACACAGGGGCATGCTTGCATCTCAGCTGGACTGCATGTTTAAGAATATGTAAACAAGATCCTGCCAACTTCCCTTGGCATTCTTCCTCCAGCTTTCTTGACCTCTGGTGTCTAAATTATTTGCAACATGTAGCAGCTTCTGTCTGGTAAAACTTGGGAGGTCTTACTTTGGGAGTAGACAATCTAGCTCTCATCTGTAAACTTTCAAAGGAGCACCTGCCTAGATTTCTGGGGTTTCCTCTTAAAAAGTTCATCTCTTTGATGCCTTCATTAAACATTACTTTATTTCATTTTTTTATTCATTAAATAGATTCCAAGCTGTTTCCTTTCACATGTCACAAACTCAGACCTATGCCTCCTCCACTTGGCCAAATTGCTGTTCTCTGATGCTAGGTTTCTGCCTTTTGCTAGAGGAATTTTCCCCAGGCAGATAGCTGTAGGATCAGGGGGCTCACCTAGGAGTGTTCCTTCTTTCAGGCACTGTAGTTTTGTGCTGTTGCACATCACCTAAAATCTGTTGACTTACACATTTTGCCTAGTTTTATAATTGTTTACATTAGGGGACTTACCCAGTACCAGTTATTCTATTATAGTCAGAAGAGAGACTTCTGACTATAATAGAAGTTGAGCATTATAAATTATTTTAATATTTATAATTCAGATAACTTCTTCAGGATATATTTAGATGTGATGTTTACTTCCCTTGTCACTGCATTTAAAATAGTGCCTGACACTCTGGTGGTTAATAAGAACTTGTTAAATAGCTGATATAGTTTGGCTAATTACCTGGCCAATCCTGTCTTCAGCTCAGAACACATTTTTCTTTTTTATTTACTTGATTATTTTCCCTCTTTCATTTTTTTGGGGGGAACATTTACCAAAGAGATGTTTGTTGATCTTCTGGATACATCTTAACATCCTCCTAACACTTAACCTTTTTTCACCAGTTCTGCAAAAAGCCGTCCATTGAATATCTCAGTCCAGGTTTTAGTCTTCATTGGTATCCATTTTTCTATGCAGACCATCCATCTATTAAGTTTGTTTGGAAGTAATAGTTTTAAAATTTTGCTTTTGAGATTTCTGGTTGTTTCTTTTCCTTTGCAGCCTGTTCTTTCTTATTGATATAATAACTCGATAAGTTTCCTCCAGTTTATTGTGTTAACTGCTCCCTCACACATTACTTTGCTGTTTATTATATTTTGAAGGTCTTTTGCACACCACTAGAGTTCTTCAGATGTATGCTATTTATTGGTTGCTGTTTATGATGATTGATGAAATTTAAATTGAGTGATGTTGGCAGCTGGGGTGTAATTATTTAATCCAAGTAAAATGTTATGTTTCTTGGCAATGGCTGCAGATTTAGATCATAAGGGCCTTCATGATGGTGTTTTTATAAGGGAAGGGAGTGGAGGAGGGGATGGAAGACTTAACTGGGCTTTGCCTTGAGGAGTGTAAGTGGACAAGTTTTCACTTTGAATGTGTGAGCTCCTTGTTTTTTTTTTTTTTTTTTCTGGAAGCTGAAGTGGTCTGAGGCATAGCCCCACTTCACTGGCCACAGATCTCACTCTGGGAGCATTTGTCAGAATTCTTGGGCAAAAGGTCCTCACAAAATATTACCCTAGGGATAGATGTCTATCAAGTCACTCTGGTCTTCCCGGTCTGGCTTAAGTACTTTACCTTTTAATTCCTCACCCTTCTGACAACCTATGACCATTTTTTTTTTATCCCTTCCACTCTCAATGTCAGTTCTTTTCCAGCTGCTTTTCTCTCCCATTCGAGTGTATTGGTGGCAACTCTTCCCATCTTTCCACTTGTGCGATAGATTTTTAAAACATATGTATACTTTTGTTCTGTTGTTTTAGTCATGCACATTAAACCAGAAATCTCCACTTACAATTTTACATCTTATTTACCTGTACCCAAGCATTTTCCTTGTCACTAAATTTATTCACAATTATGTAAAATCAAAATTAACATACCGGTAAAACAGGCAAACACATATGTGAGCCACTTGTCTGGGTAAAATACGACAGCCAGCGTTTGTTTCACAGTGATTAAAAACCAATTAAATCAATATTAGAGAAAAGAATAACAAGAGGGAATATATAATTTGCAAAGTCTATCAGAGGACTTTGACATGTGTTTATTTATCACTAGGGGACAGTTGATTATAAAAACAGGTCTTCATTCTAAGTAACTAACAACAGCAGACATTGATGGATGAAATAGATTTCTAAGAAGAAAGTGATAGAATTAGCATAGAGGACAAATAAGTTTTCAACCTTGTAATATATGAAATCATAAAAATACTTGTTAAAGCCCTGGCTGGTGTTGCTCAGTGAATTGGAGCAGGCCTGTGAAACCAAGGGTTACTATTTCGATTCCCAGCCAGGCCACATAACCAGGTTGTCAGCCAGGTCTCCAGCCAGATCCTTAAGCTGGAGGCAGGTGAAAGGCAACCATAAATGGATGTTCCTCTCCCTTTCTTCCTCCCTCCCTATAAAAATAATGCATAAAATCTTTTTTTAAAAATGTTCTCAAGTGAGGATAAAAAAATACTTATTAAAGATCTTACATACTCCCCTTATAAAGGTGATGCTATGGGGGTTGTTTGTTTTAGTAAGAGCTGAACTGAGTAAATAACGGTCACTGTGCAGCTGGAATGTGGGTATGAGTTAGTATATTTTTGATTATTTTTTCACTTGTTACTTTATTAATTCACTCATTAAACAAATATCAATTAAGCATCCACAATAGACACCAAACACTACTCTTACAATTAAGGAACTCATGGTTTAATAGAAAAGGGAACAGGTAAGCCACTCCTGTACAACACTATAAAGTGGTCCTACAATAAGATTAATTACATGGCCTATGGGATCCTGTAAGTACCCAATTAAATTTGGGGGAAGAAAAGGATTCTCAAAGGAAGATCAACTAAGCTGAACCCAGAAGGACTGGTAGGAGTTAAACAGGTAAAGAGCAACAGAAATAATTTTTGGATAGAGAGAATACATGTTCAATCACTCAGAGGCATTGTTGACAATATGGTCTAAAACAATTGTAAGTAGATTCACATGGCTGAAGTAAAGACTGTGAGGGGATAAGGAGCAAGAAACAACACTGGAAAGGTTAGGTGGGAGTCAGAACATGCAGGATCCTTGATATGTGCTGAGTTTTGTGTGGAGACATAGCATAGTCAGTTTGGCTGCAGACTGTAAACTAGGTTACAGAGACCAGAACTGGAGTCATGAAGACCACTTAGGAGAGTGTCTTACAAATCCAGCTGAGAAAGTGGTCACTCTTGATAAGGTAGTGTCAGCAAAAGTGAAGATAAGGCTTTCTGGAACTACTTGATAATTATAATAAATAGAGTGCTGCGAATGTTTGTATCTGAGGAGGTGTGGAAAGGAAGCCTCAGTCTTGACACCCTTTCTCTGATGGGTGAATGTGCATCATTTACAGAGATGAAGAGTGTGGATGGGAACAATGGGAACAATAATGCAGGAGGGGCTTTGGGAGAAGATAACATGTTCATTTTTGGACATCTGAGTGTGAAGTGCTTGTGAGATTTCTGAGCTGAATATTAATCTGAGTAGCTCAAGTGATGGTAATTGAAAACATAGGACTAGGCAAAAATCAACCAAGAAAAGAGCAAAAAGAACAAAAATATCAGAGATATAAGAGGAAAAGTAAGCTAGTCGGTTGTATTAGTGGGCTCAGGTTGCTATGCAAAAACACCACCAACTGGGTGGCCTGAATGATGGAAGTCTTTTCTCACAGTTCTGTGCAGGCTGAAAGTCCAAGACAGGGTGCCAGGATGTTTAGGTTCTGGTGAAACCCTCCTCCTGTTTCCTGGCTTGCAGACACCATGTTCTTGCTGTGACCTTACATGGGGTAGGGATGGAGGAGGCAGGGGAAGAAGGAGGAATATTGGTTTGTTTATCTATTGATTATTTCTGGCACATTGAGTTTCAGAATGAATCTCCAAGTCCCAAATCCCCAAATCTTTTCCTTTTTTTTTAAATTTAATTTTATTTTTGTTTTATTACATCCATTCCCTTTTTCCTCCCCTCTTACCCACTTATCCACCCACCCACTCCCCTCCAAAATCAATCCCACTTCATGTCCATATCCATTGTTCTTCCATGCTATTTCCTTGACTAAACTGCTCCCTTTCTTTCCCCTCCCCCCTCCCTTCTGCCCACTGAAGGTGTATTCATTGTATTCATGTGTCTGGTTCTGTTTTCCTTGTTTGTTTGTTTTGTTCATTATTGTCCTGTAATGGGTGAGATCATATGGTATTTGTCTTTCACTGACTGACTTGTTTCACTAAACATAATAATTTCCAGTTCCATCCATGTTGTTGTAAAGAATAGGAATTCCTTCTTTCTTTCTGCTGTGTAGTATTCCATTGTGTAAATGTACCAAAGTTTTTTGACCCATTCATCCACTGATGGGCACTTAGGCTATTTCCAGCACTTGGCTATTGTAAATAGTGCTGCTATGAACATAGGGGTACATAGGTTTTTATGAACTGGTGTTTCAGGATTCTTTGGGTATAGTCCTAATAGTGGAATTGTTGGATCAAAAGGTGGTTCCATTTTTAGGTTTTTAAGAAAACTCCATACTGTTTTCCATAGTGGCTGCTCCAGCCTATATTCCCACTAACAGTGCACGAGGGTTCCCTTTGCCCCGCATCCTCACCAAAACTTGTTGTTTGTTGCTTTGTTGTTGATTGTCATTCTGACAGGTGTGAGGTGGTATCTTATTGCGGTTTTAGTGTGCATCTCTCTGATGACTAGTGATGTTGAGCATTCTTTCATATGCCATTGGTCCCTTTGTATATCTTCCTCAGTGAGTTGTCTGTTCAGGTCCTTTGCCCATTTTTTAATTGGGCTGTTTGTCTCCCTGGTGTTGAGTCACATACATTCTTTATTTATGTTGGAAATCAAACCCTTGTCTGAGATATCATTGTCTAATATGTTTTTCCATACAGTTGGTTCCCTTTTAATTTTGTTGGTGTTTTCTTTAGCTGAACAGAAACTTTTCAGTTTGATATAGTCCCATTTGTTTACTTGTTCTTTTATTTCCTTTGCCCCTGCAGAGGTATCATTAAACATATTTCTGCAGGATATCTAAAATTTTACTGCCTATATTTTTCTCAAGCACCTTTATGGTGGCACTGCTTGTGTTTAAGTTCTTTATCCATCTTGATTTTATTCTGGTGTATGGTGTAAGTTGGTGGTCTAGTTTTATTTTTTGGCATGTGGCTGTCCAGTTCTTCCAACATCACTTGTTGAAGAGGCTCTTTTTACTCCATTTCATGTTCCTTCCCCCTTTGTCAAATATTAATTGACCATAGAGTCCTGGGCTCTCTATTCTGTTCCATTGATCTATATGTCTATTATTATGCCAGGGCCAGACTATTTTGACTACAGTAGTTTTGTAGTATAGTTTAATGTCTGGAATTATGATTCCTTCTACCTTGCTCTTTTTTCTCAAGATTGCTGAGGCTATTTGTGGGTGTTTTTGGCTCCATATAAGTTTTTGAAGTATTTTTTCTATCTCTGTGAAGTATGTCATTGATATTTTAATTGGGATTGCATTGAATCTATAGATTGCTTTGGGTAGTATGGACATTTTAATGATGTTAATTCTTCCTATCCATGAACATGATATATGCTTCCATTTATTTGTACCTTCCTTAATTACTTTTTTCAATATTCCGTAGCTTTCTGAGTACAGATCTTTTACCTCCTTAGTTAAGTTGATTCCTAAGTACTTTATTTTTCTTGTTGCTATGGTAATTGGAATTTGTTTTCTAGCATCTATCTCTGAGGTTTCATTATTGGTGTACAAAAATGCTTTTGATTTCTGGATATTGACTTTATATCCAGTTATTTTGCTAAATTTACTTGTTAGGTCGAATTGGTTTTTGGTGGAGCCTGTCGGGTTTTGTATGTACATTATCATGTTAACTGCAAATAATGACAGTTTTACTTCCTCCATTCCAATTTGGATACTTTGATTCCTTTTTCTTTTCTGATCGGTATAGCTAGAACTTCCAAAAGGGTGTTGAACAGAAGTGGAGAAAGTGGACATCCTTGTCTTGTTCCTGATCTTAGGGGGAAAGCTTTTAGTTTTTGCCTATTGAATATGATGTTGGCTTCAGGTTTCTCATATATGACCTTTATTATGTTGAGGTATGTGCTCTCTATTTCTATTTTGCTGACTGTTTTTATCATAAATGGTTGCTGTACTTTATCAAATGCTTTTTCAGCATCTATTGAAATAATTATATAGTTTTTGTCTTTCATTTTGTTGATGTGGTGTATTACATTGATTGATTTGCAAATGTTGTACCATCTTTGCATCCCTTGGATGAAACCCACTTGATCATGGTGTATGATCTTTGTAATGTACTGCTGAATCCGATTGGCCAATATTTGGTTGAGAATCTTAGCATCTATGTTCATCAGAGATATTGGCCTATAGTTTTCTTTCTTAGTTGTGTCTTGACTTGGTTTTGGGATTAGAATAATATTGGCCTCATAGAAAGAGTTTGGGAGTATTCCCTCTTATTGGATTTTTTTGAATAGGTTGAGAAGGATTGGAGTTAGTTCTCTAAATGTTTGGTAGAATTCAGCTGTGTATCCATCTAGTCAGGGGTTCTTGTGCTTTGGGAAATTGTTGATTACTTCTTCAATTTCACTAGTTGTTATTGGCCTTATTCAGGATTTCTGCTTCTTCTGGATTCACTTTTGATAGATTATACATTTCCAGAAATTTGTCCATTTCTTCAGGTTGTCATATTTCTTGTCATATAGTTGTTTGTAGTAATTTCTCACAATTCTTTGTATTTCTGAAGTGTCAGTTGTGATTTCTCCTCTGTCATTTCTGGTTCTGTTTATTTGGGTCCTCTCTCTCTTTTTCTTGATGAGTCTGGTTACAGGCTTTTTTGTTCAATTTTTCAAAGAACCAGCTCCTGGACTTGTTGATTCTTTGAATTGTAGATTTAGTCTGTAACTTATTTAATTCTGCTCTGATCTTGATTATTTCTTTCCTTCTACTTGCTCTGGGCTTTGTTTGTTTTTGCTCCTCTAGTTCTTGCAGCTTTATGGTGAGGTTGTTTATATAAGCTTCTTCTGACCTTTTTAGGTAGGCCTGTATTGCTATGAATTTTCCTCTGAGGGCTGCCTTTGCTGTGTCCCATAGGTTTTGGACTGTTGTGTATTCATTGTCATTTGTTTCCAGAAACTTTTAAATTTCATCTTTGATCTCATTGTTAACCCATTCATTACTTAAGAGCATGTTGTTCAGTCTTCATGAGTTAGAGTGTTTTTGTTTTTTTCCCGTGAGATTGGTTTCAATCCATTATGATCTGAGAAGATGCTTGGTGTGATTTCAATTTTCTTGTATTTGTGGAGGCTTGTCTTGTGACCTACTATGTGGTCTATCTTAGAGAATGTCCTGTGTGCATTTGAAATGAATGTGATTTTGCTTCTTTGGGGTAAAAGGTTCTATAGATATCAGTTAGGTCCATTTCCTCTAGCATGTTGTTCAATGCCCCAATATCCTTGGTATTTTTTTGTTTGGAAGATCTGTCCATTGTTGATAGTGGGGTATTAAAATCCCCTACTATTAGCGTGTTCCCATCTATATCTTTCTTGAAGTCCTCCAAGATTTTCCTTATATATTTTGGAGCTTCTATGTTAGGTGCATATATGTTTACTAGTTATTTCTTCTTGATGGATTGTTCCCTTAAGTATTATGAAATGTCCTTCTTTGTTTCTTTTTATGGCCTTCATCATAAAATCTATTTTGTCTGAAGTAAGGATTGCTACTCCATCCTTTTTTTCATGTCCATTTGCTTGATATGTATTTTTGCATCCCTTCACTTTCAGTCTGTGTCAATCTTTTATTCTGAGGTGGGTCTTTTGAAGACAGTATATGCATGGGTCCTGTTTTCTTATCCATTCAGCTATCCTATGTCTTTTGATTGGTGCATCAATAGACAATGTAAATGGTCCATTTACATTTACATTTAAGGTTATTATTGATTGATACGTATTTATTGCCATTTTTCCTCTTTGTACGTGTGTTCCTCTTTGTCTCTGTTTCTTCATCTTTTCAAAGCAGACCCTTTAGCATTTCTTGCAATGCTGGTTTGGTAGAGATATAGTCTTTGAGTCTTCTTTTGTCTGGGAAACTCCTTATTTCTCCTTCCATTTTGAATGGGAGCCTTGCTGGGTAGAGTATTCTTGGTGCAGGTCTTTGTTTCCCATTACTTGGAATAGTTTTTGTCATTCCTTTCTGGCTTGTATTGTTTCTGTTGAATAATCATTTGATAACCTTATTGGAGCCCCCTCGTATGATATTTGCTTTTCTCTCTTGATGCTTTTAGGATTCTTTGTCTTTGAAATTTGCTATTTTAATTATAATGTGTCTTGGAGTGAGTCTGTTTGGATTCATCCTCCTTAGGACCCTCTGTGCTTCCTGAACCTGAGTAACATTTTTAGTCATCAAGTTAGGGAAATTTTCTATCATTACTTGTTTGAACAGGTTTTCTATTCCTTGTTTCTCTTCTCCTTCTGGCATCCATATGATGTGGATATTATTGTGTTTCATGTTGTCCTGCAGCTCTCTTAAAACCTCTTCATTCTTGTTCAGTCTTTTATCATTTTGTTGCACTGTCTTGGAATATTTTTCTACATTGTTCTCCAGCTTGCTGATCCAGTTCTCTGCTTCCTCTAGCCTACTGTTGATTCCTTCTACTGTATTCTTCAATTCAGAAATTGTATTCTTTATTTCTGCCTGGTTCTTACTGATAGTTTTTAAATCCTTTTTAATGCTGATGTACCTCTCAGTAAGTTCCTGTAGCTTCCCTGGAGTCTTTGTAGTTCCCCTGTAGTTGTTTATAATTTTCTTTTAGCAGGCTGAGCTTATTGAGCTTCTCTATCATCATCATTTTGAATTCCATATCTTATAGTTTGTTTGCCTCTGTTTCATTTAGTGATCTTTCTGGGGATTCCTCCTTTCCTTTTGGTGATGAACTGATTCTTTTTCCCCCATTTTGGGTGTCTGTTGTTGCTTGTTTTTGTCTTGGATTAATCTGCTTTGATTCTTTGCCTTCGTGGAGTGCCCTTCTGTATTAGGTGCTTTGTGGAGTTCAGTGTTGCAGTCGTCTAGATTTCCTCAGCTTGTTGCTCTTGGAGTGCCCTTCATGTCATTAACTTGGACTGTTTGGTTGTATTTTGGATTTGTTGTATGTGCTGCTCCTTTCCCTCCAGTTGTCTGATTGAGAGACATTCCTTCTATCCCCTCTCATACACTGTTTTTGAACTGCTCCTTAAACAGAACCACCAGTGCAGGCAAAATAACCCCACCTTCAGAGATATCTTTCTCCTTAATCCCTCTTTCAACTGCCTTTAAACCTAGCTGTATACCCATACTCTCCAAGGTAACCCTCACGTTTAAATCACACCCTCAGCTGCAACTGAGCCAATCTTAATAGGGATGTAGATACGATAAGACAGTTATAAGAGGGGAAAAATGATTAAGTTGACTAAAGTATAGATAATTTTGCAGGGTGCAAAGGGGTAGCAAAGATAGTGGGAATGAGAGAGAAAGCCAACTTATATGTTATATAGAAATAGGGAGGGGGGAAATCAGAATGCCTCAAGTGCGAGTGAACAGTATAAGCCTATATAGATAGTTGCCTCATCTACTTCCCTGTCCACCCTCAGTGAGCACTGATTGGTCCAGGTGGAGCCAGGACCCATGTGCTTTTAGCAGAAAAAAATAAGTCCCTAGTGACACACCCACAAAAAGAAAGAAAGAAAGAAAGAAGGAAGGAAGGAAGGAAGGAAGGAAGGAAGGAAAGAAGGAAGGAAGGTTGGTTTAAGCAGCTGGGGAGGGGAGGAATACTTAGACTGAGGACTGGGAATGAGTTGTAGCAGGAGATTGAGTAGACTTTAAAACGAGAGTAGGAGAAGGGTCTCGGGTATTTAGGTGGATTGAGATAAGGGAGGAGTAAAACCATGGGAATTGGGATACACTATGATATAAACATATTTACTTAAAATGCACTAATTGTGAGGGTTGGAAGTAAATTTTGAAAAGGATATACTAGGGATTAATAGTTTATGTAGCTATTTAGGTGCTTGAGATTAGCAGTGATACATTTCCTGAGTTTGCCTCTTTTCTTGATCAAGTCTCTGTGGTCTACAGTTAGGCTCTGTGGCCTAGGAGCGACAGGGCCTATGGCTGTCACAGTCAGGGCTGATTCTGAGTGCCACCGCCCCCCCGACCCCAGGAGGTTGAGCCTCCAGTAGCCTAGCTGGGTTTCTGCACTGCCAGCATTTTGGGGCCCTCCCATCTCTCACTGGTTCTGTGTGAAGAACCGCAGGGTGCTTCTGTGGTGTCAATGGCTAGCCCTCCCCGGCCAGCTCTTTGTGGAGGTTTTCACTGCATTTGTTGGGCCTCTGGTTCTGTGGGGAGCCCCATAGCAACAGCACTGGTGATGGCTAGCCCTTTCCCTCTAGCTCTTCAAGAAGGTTTATGCCCCCTGCGATGGGCACCTGGCTCGATAGGGGAGCTTGAGCTGTGTGCTGGTGACAGCTCCCCCTCCCCCTCCAGCTTTTCGAGGAGGTTTTTGTTGCCTGCAATGGGTGCACCAGTTGCACCAGCAGCAAGTTCCTGTTGCGCAGTTTGGAGTTTTCGTGGGAGCCTGCGTGCCGGTGTGGGTGTGCTGGGTTGGGCCTCCTTTCTTGCTGGGGCTCTGTTCTGTCCTCTCTGGGTGGTGCAGGGGCACAATTTTCAGCCCTCTTGCTGCCCTGGCCGGTGCACTTCCCCCGCTACCCCTCTCCTGCTCTCTGAGGGTCTCTTTTCTTCCTCCTCTGGCCCCAGGAGGCACTTTCTCTCAGCCTCCAGAGTGAGGCTCTCACACAGTCCCTCCCCTGCAGGAGTTCAATTCCTTAATCTCCCTGGATTTTCTCTCACTGTGCACACCTTACTGCTCAGATTTCTAGTCACCAGAGAGCCTGAAGCTGTCTTTAGTTAGAGCTGCCCTTCTGGGCTGAGCCACCACTGCCTAGAACCAGCCTTGGCCCTCTGGCTGGCTGGTTGTGAACTGTCTCACCTACTCTCCTGTAGGTCTCTGTAGCTCTGGGCTGTGCACCCCTGAGTCCAGACGCTGACCGCTCCAATTCTTAGGGACCTGCAGACGTCCGTGCTCCCTACCCCATCCTCCAGCTAGCTGCTCTGGTGCTCGAGAACACCATCAGCACTGCTCTGTACTCTGTCACCATCTTTTCTCCCTCTTTTCCTTTTTCACTCTGAGCCATCCAACTTTCTTTATAGACACACCATCCAAAAATTTCCTCTTTTGCCTAAACTAGTTTGAGTTGTATTTAAGCTTCTATAATTTTTGAAGAATCCTAACTAATACTGAGATTGCTAGTGTGAAGAGTGCTAGTGTACAAGACTACTATAACTTGAAGAATTAATAAACTGTGAGAAAGGAGAGAAAAGTGTCGTTGTTTTGTAAGAGAGATTCATTGATTTCCTTCAACAAACATTTTCTGTTCTATGCACTGGAGATTCAGCATTGAACTTGGGTGGTGTGGTATGTGCATAGCTGAGTATATAAATAAGTCTCTTTGATAAATTCTGTTGAAAATCAGAATTCAGAATCTATTTATGGTATGAGCTAACCTTCACTTGCACAGTGTTACAAATGTAGCAATAGTAAAGTTTTACTTAACATTGCATTTTTATTTATGGAAGATAGGCAAGATATAGGAAAGCAGATAGAGCATCTCTCTTAAGTACAACATCAGTTTGGGGAATGGAGATATAAACAGGAACATACTTTCCTGAACTGAATTCTCCTCCTGTTATTCTTCCTCATGGTCAGCATTCACCTATGCTTTTAGCCAGGATAAGTACACAGTGAATGAAATCGCACACCTTTCTTAGGACCTCGGAGGATGAAGGTTGATATAGAAATAGACCTTCTGCACCAGGGAATGTGGTATCTTATGTTGCTGCCAATTAATTAGTGATGAGTTTGTTGTGTTGTCTGTTGCCCAGGATGATTAATCTGAGCCTGAATCCAACCAAACCATTATGGAAAGTTCACAGCAAGATAAGCTGTGAGTGACAATGTTGCCCTTTAGAAGAAGGGGAGATGACAGAATGAAATGCAACCCCCTGCCACCCCCTCCCTTGCTTCCACCCGCCTGTCACTGTACAATCCCCAAGCCTCTGCTGTGACTAAAAGCTGAGAAGTCATGCTTTAGAGTCACATGATCAGGGACTATCAGAACTTAAAGGTCCTTGAGGATTCACTTCTCCGACCTGCCCATTCTCACAAATGAAGGGGCTGAGATCCAGAGAAGTCAAATTGTTTTACTTTCTTATAGGTATCCAGCAATCTGTTGACTGAGCTGGGCTACAGCTCTGTCTTTGACACCCAATGTTATCCCTTTCCTCCTGTACCACTGAGTTCTGCTCTTACAGCAGCTGCCTGTCCTTACAGAGGAGGTCACAGTGTTGAATACATGCTTTAAGGACATGAGGTTATAGGGCTGGAGATCTGGGTTCTCATCCAGCTTTTGGCATCAGTTTGTTCTGTGAACTGAATCTGCTGGGGAAAAAAAGTCTGGCTGCTGCTGCGGAGGCACCTTGATTGTTCTCATGTGGCTTTTCATTCTTCGTTAGGCTGAATCTAATTCCTCATGTCATGGTCTCAGAGAAGCATCCTGAGACGGTGAAGGTGGACATTGTGAAACCTCTTGAAACGTGGGCTCCAAAACTTGCACAATATCACTTGCACTAATTTCCATTTGTCAAAGAAAGTTATTAGGCCAGCCCAAACTCAAGGTATGGGGAAAAAGACTCCAGCTCTTGATGGGAAGAGTGGCAAAGTTACACTGTCAAGAGTCACATGGGATATAACATTTTTTTTTCTGGTAATTTTTATAAATTGCATCTTTCATCTCTAAAGTCTGGAAACTAAGTCCCCAGAAAATACCAAAATAACCCCACTGACTCTATTACCCACATGGACTTTATATATATTCCCTAGATCATATGGCTTATGAATTACTCTCAATTATTTAGTTTTGGTGATAGTATGAGAAGTGCTATGAAAAACTATATAAGCATGTATATGTAGATCTTGTGATTGCATATATGCACCCATATCACTTTTTGTTAAGTATGTTTTAATTTGATTTTGACTGATTTAGTTTCAGAAAAGATGTCATATGACACAAAGGAATATGTAATATACAAGTAGAAATGAATGTAAGGTCATTAAAAAACAGAAGAAAAGAGCAATCAAGTGGAGCCAAAAATGACTTAAAATGCATAGCACTATGTCCTTAACCACTTGGCTGAGCTTCCTAGGAGACATCAGGAAGAGCCTAACACAGGGCTACTGCACAGAGAGGTGGAGAAAATAGTGATTTTTCATCTCTTGGTCATAGATCCTTCTGTCAACATTGCATTTCTGCCTTGGGTTTCATGACCTCATATAAAATATCCCTCGTTTTGTAGCTTGACTGTTGTCAAGTCAATTACAATTCAAAATGTGCGTGTTTTCCTGACTGCTGCTTTTACACTAGGCCACACCTAGCCCACTGTTTTTCACATCAAACAGTTGTTACAAAAGAGGAGTTACATATCCCTGCCTAGATTATCGACAAGGCTTGGGTTTCCCTCTTTGTTCCTATCTTTGTGCCTCATCTCTTGGAACGTTCCATGCTTACATTTCTCTAATATTTTTTATTTAAACTCTGTTACCTAGCTCTGGGCTCACACCAGATGGTTTTCTGGGTTATTCATCTTCTGAGTTCCTATCTCAAATATCCAGTTTGCACCGGTCTATATCTTTCTAATAGTCTCTCTCATATAGATAAGTCTAAGTCCCAGAAATCCATTCCTCATCCTAGAATTAGTCATCTGGCCTCTATGAAATAACACCAATCACTCAGATGAGGGGAAGCCATATAGAAAGAAATCTTAACTTCATCCCAAGACAGGGGCAGGGAGGAGGTGAAGGACTCTGAAGCTGTCTTGTATGCTGTGCCCTGAGGGACTGTCTAGAAAGTAACCTCTTCCAAAGCACTTGCAAAAACAAAATTGTCAAAGAGCAAAAGTTCTAGGACATCCAGTAGAACAAGAACTCTCTTCTCCCTGCTTCTAGCAGTTACTTTTTAGAAAGAAAACATGCTTGCTAGCTTGAGCAGAAAAGCCAGTATTGATCTCTGTTCTATGGAGGAGGAATGCTGTTCCTCATCAAACAAGGATATTTTTTAAGAACAAGACAAAGCCAAGAATGCCCAGGGATTTCCTCCTCCCAATGTCTGTTTATCTTTTTGAGTCTTGGCTACTATATTAACTGGAAAAATCAAGGACACAAACAGATTTTCAATAGCCTCCACTCATTCTGCAAGATTAAAATGAGTACCCAGCTGTGATAGACAAATTCAGAACAAGTTATTTCATACAATTGTTTTAAAATGTGTATCTGACTACCACAGACACACATGCACACACATATTTCCCTAGAACAAATGAGAAGACTGCTTTGAACTCTCTGTTCCTTATTCTATAAGGCTAATCAACCACTAAATCTTATATATTCTACCACCAGCAAACCTCTTATGTAATATAGTAGCAGAATCCTGCAGTGGTTAAAAGCCTAGACTCAGGATCTAGATTTCCTGGGTTTGAATTTACCACTTGCAGGCTGGGTCATCATCGTATGTAAAATGGAGGAAGTCATAGTACCTAATGTATAAGATTATTGATAAAATATATGTAATGTTCTTAGAATAGTAGCTGACACATAACAAGCACCTCATTAGTGTTGTTATTGACAATGTTTTTTAAGTATTGAATCCACTCACTTATTTTCTTCTTAGTCTCAGTCTTCATTCAAACAAATGCTATCTTCAAGCTGGACACCTCTAATAGCATCTTAACTTTTCTTCCTGACTCAATCTCCCTCAGTTCGTTCTTACATTGTCTAATGAGAATATACCATGAAGACAAACAAACTAATAAAACTTGTGATATTGTGTGTATGTATGAGAACGTGGGAATGACAAGAACCATGAGAAGGTACACTATGGAAACAGAAAATTCATGAAGGGCTTTGGGTTGTATCCTGCTATGGACCAAACTGACAGCTGGTTATCCAACACTACAACCCTTGACTGTTTTACTCTTCATGTGAGTTAGCAAGCAGCCCAGCTCTCAGAGAGTGTCTGGCCTTACCCAACGCAGATAGCATCATCATTGTACTTTGGAACAATTTGTAGTGTCCTGTTCGGTCACTGAGGTATGCTAAGGGGTTCCACTGGGCAGTATATCAGCTAGGATGGGCAGTGCAACAATCCACCCCAAAACTAAGAGGCTTAAAATAACAACCATTTATTATATCTTATATAAGTGTGGGTTAACTATGGACTGGCTGATTTAGGTTGGTTTCATCAAATCTCTGCTGGGTTTACTAATACTTCTGCAGGTCAACTGGGACCCTGCTCTGTATTGGACTTAGTCACCTTAATTGGAGAAGCCCTACATCCTGTATCACTTCTTTTCTTCTTGGGACCAGTATTTGCATGAGTTTTTCCTTCTCAAGAGTAACAGTGAAAGTGAGAGAGGGAACATGTAAGGCTTAGGCTCAGGACCAGATCACATGGCCAAATCAGGAACCATGATAGTGTTCCATTTTTACACTCATAGATTTCCTGATGCCAGGAAATTTGCAGCTGTGGGATCACCATGCTTTCGCCCAGGGCAGTATTACCCTTATGGATTTATAAAGGTCTTACATTGGCAAATACTGTATCTTCATTTGAAGACAGGGGTCCGTTAATATAATGAATGAACTGGGTGGAGTAGGGAATGAACTGGGTGGGTTAATGGGGAAGCTGTGCCCTGTCTTGAGCAAGGGAGATGACTGTTGTGAATGTCAGTCCAGTGTTAATAGCAACCTAGTGTAGTAACTGTTCTAACACTTACATATGGTAGGCATTGTTCTAAAAGCATTGCTCATATTAGTTGTTTTAATCCTTACAACAAACATTTGAGGTAGGTATATTCTTGTTATTTATATTTTACAGATGAAGAAATTGGGGCACAGAGAGGTTTGGTAGCTTTCCCCCAATCACAGAGCTGGGATTCTAAACCAGGACATCTGACATCACGGTTCATGTTGTTAAAACATCACACTCTTCAACTGAATCATTTTATTTTAGGGAAAGAGTCAGAAATGTGGAATTTCACAGGGAGTCATTCAAGTTTTACATGTAGATAAATCATTTAAATAAGTAAAAATCATTATGCAGGCCAATGAAAATGCATTGATGGGCTGAACTTGACTATGAACCTCTGGTTTCAGATCATTATCTGACCCACAGGGTTGGTCTGATTAGGACCCACAGGGTTGGTCTGATTAGAATTTTATCAGCCAGAATTCAGGGCACCTGCCCAGCCACTCCAGGCCTCCTACCTTTCTGGAAAAGTACTGAACTCAATGAAAGCTTCAAAAATCAATCTTGAAGGCCCCAGCAGTGTCTTCATGAAACTCTGACTGATTCTCCTACACTGACACTGGCTCAACGTACCAGGTAGACACTGGCTGATTCTCCTACCCTGACATTGGCCAGTCCTTTAAAGGGCAAATTGCAACTGGAAATTAGAACTGTAGCCCAAGGCAGAAACTGGCCTTGCTTTGCATAGCAGGCTTGGGGCCAGCAGGGAGCCTTTTGACCTTGGGTGGCTCACCTTCCTGCAGGGGCCTGAGCAGGTGAGAGAGGTCTCAGTGCCAAGTAGGTGTGATTTAACATTGTTGTCTAAAATGGGCAAAGCAGAGGTGGTTAGAGGAGGAAAAACACCTAGAAAGGCAAGAGAATGTGAAAACCAGTGATGAAAATTTTATCACACTATGCAGACATAAAGGAACAATGCCTGCGATGTGCCAAAGAAAGTTTGAAAATGCAGAAGAGAATGCACTTTCCCTTTCCATGGAAGCCTGCACCTCCCTGGCTGAGCTGAAACAGCAGAGACATCTCACCAGAACAGAGTGAGGCAGATGGGCAGGGCCCAGAGGAGCAGAACAAAGCTGTCCAGCTGGAGAGGACCCTGGCTCCAGGGCCACCTTGCAGTGTGCTGTTTTCACAGCCCTGCTGTATCACTGTTGAGCTGTTTGCACTGAATTAAGTTGCATTTACTACACCCCAAATGCAGATTCCTTTGGGCATCGAATTTGCATGAATGACCATCGGTGGACAGTATCTGATTCCTTTTAGACTTTCTTTCTGTCTCTTCCATTGGTTTAAAAGCTGTATATTCAATACACAATAAAAATGCAGAAGGAACATTGATTTACAGAGAGAGGTCTTCCTTCTCCATTCTCTATAGCTTTTCTTTAAGTACCCCCAAATCACAAGGCAAGTCCTCATGGCATAAGCCCACCTCTCTTGAGCATGTAACAGATTGTGTACTTATTAGTTAAAGAAAAGGCAGGATTCTCCCACCTGCCTTGCAGATCTGAAAAGTGTCCCTTATTTCCCCAGTTTTTCCATAGGCCTCACCTATTTCTCTCATGTTGCAAAATTCAGCTTAATTTTGCTTTCAGTAGCGATCATAGCTAAATCATTTATTTAATGCAACATTTTCCTTCATTATCAACCCCAATTCTTCCTCTGCCAGTTTGGAAAAAAACAATGATTGTTTGCCCTGCAAAATTCCCCACCCTCCATCTTTTTGGAACACATGCTGAGATTTCTGATGGTGAAAAAATAAGTGGTTACATCCTGAAGTTGTGTTGTTTAGCACTTTATAGAATAGACCCTAGCAATATTTACCCATTAGTATTATCTAGAGGATTGCTGTTTGCTGTGCCTGCTGTTTTTTGAACAGCTTGTAGGAAAGAGAAAGAATGAAGGAAGGGAGGAAGGAGGGAGGGGGGGGAAGGAAGGAAGGAAGGAAGGAAGGAAGGAAGGAAGGAAGGAAGGAAGGAAGGAAAGAAGGAAGGAGAGAGGTAGGGAGAAAGAAGAAAGGAAACAGAAAAGAAAAAGAAAAAGAAAAAAAAAAAGAAGAAGGAAAAGCAAAAAGATCCCTGCCCACTTGTGTCCGGAAATGCTGGAATGTGGTTGATAACATTCTACTGGAGGAGCCATTATTTGGTGTTTGTGTTTGGTTGGGGGACAGGGGGCTGACAAATGCCTTCATGGCAATGCGGCACATGATTGGACTTGTATCAAAAATTCTCATAATCTTACAATATTATTTCCTTAATATGAATGTCATGAATATTTGTTGTCAGTATACCTTAGAAAACACAAAGGAAGGAAAATAATCACCTGTATTTCCTTCCATGTATGATAAACTTAACAGTTTGAAATATGGTCTCCCATGGGCCCGCTCAGAATTACACTCTAAGCCCTGCCTGGTGGCACAGTGGATAAGGCACTGGCCTGTGAACCCAAAGGTTGCTGGTTCAATTCCCAGGCAGGACACATACCAGGTCTCCAGCCAGGTCCGAAGCTGGAGGCAGGTGAAAGGCAACCATACATTGATGCCTCTCTCCCTCTCTGCCTCTTTCCCCTCCCCTCTCTCTAAAAATAATAAAGAAAATCTTAAAAAAAAAAAAAAAAAAAAAAAAAGAATTACACTCTAAGTAAATATTAAGGTCCAGGTTCATTTTGTTCTCTAATGGTATCCTCACAGTGTTAAAGATTTGAAATGCCTGTATGCGTTCTTAACATGTTGATGTTCAATAACATCTGAATTCATTCAAATAAAATGTTATCTTATGGTTAGACATTTAGGTGATTTTCTACTTTTTACTCCTATAAATGCTACCTGGATGAATGTGCTTGCTCATCACTTTTTTTATATTTCATATTATTACCTTAGGCCAGTGATTTTCAACACACATAAACTAACTACTAAAATTCTGTGGCACACCAGAAAATATATGTTGTGTCGATCTGACAAAAAAAAAAAAAAAAAGTCCTGGCCAGGTGGCTCAGTTGGTTCGCATGTCATCTCACACACAAATAGGTTGCACTGACTGATGTTACTCTCTCACATCGATGTCTCTCCCCCGCCCTCCTTCCCTCCCCTCCTACAAAACATCAATACACATATCCTTGGGTGAGGGTTTTTAATAAATAGGTATGATTTTGATTCATTTACACATGACAATTATCAGTGTTGGTTGATGTCATTTTTTAAAATTTGAAAATCTAAGGAAAAAGAGGTCAGTGCACCTGACTAGTCAGGTATTGCATGTTTTAAAAATTCTTTTGGTACACCAGTTGAAAATTGCTTCATTGACTTAGGCTATTTCTTTGAGTCAAATTGTTAAGCTAAAGGCCCTTGATAACTTTATAGAAAATTGGAGTAATCTAATACTGTGGGGTCGCCTGAGACTAGGTCCATGTTAGCCTATTCTTGGGATTTCCCTTTGACTTAGGGAAAATTTTTTAAAAAGCAGTTTAGGGAATGAAAAGTGCCTGGGTGGACTTGAGTTGTAAAATGGGGATCAGGGAGTGTATTTCTACAGTGATTGCTATAGACTGACTGTTTCATATGTTGAAATCCTACCTCAAAATGTGATGGTGTTAGGAAGTAGGGCCTTGAGAGGTAATTAGGGTTAAAGTCATGAGCCCTCCCAAATGGGATTGGTGCCCTTGTAAAAATCATGAGAAAGCTTGCTTTCTCTCCCTGTTCTCCAGCATGTAAGAATGCAGCAAGAAATCAGCAGCCTGCAGCCCAGAAGAGGGCTCCATTAGAACCCGACCATGCTGGCACCCAGGCTTCCAGCTCCCAGAGCTGTGAAAAATAAATGGCTATTGCTTCTAAGCCACTTGGCCTATAGTATTCTGTGATAGCTGACTGAATGGACTAAGATAGGGCAGACACCTGAATGGGGTGAGAAAGAGCCGCATATATTTCTCATATATCTAAGGGAAGGGACTCTTTACAAGGCTATAGCAGCTCCAAAGTCCCCTAGATAGGAAAAGTGTTGACTTAGCAAAGAATAGTAAGAAGGGTAGTTTTAAGCTTCCTGACAGAGCAAGAAGAGGAATTGGCCTCAGGTGCACCCTCCACCATTGATACAGCTCTTGGTGCTTTCTGAAACATTCACCTTCCAAGGACCTACAAGGGCGCAGGGAAACACACTCAGGTAACTGGTCCAAACCACTGCCACCTGCTGTTGAGCTGGAAAAAAAATGAGACCTTTATTGAAATACAGAGATGCTGCCTTCCTTACAGGAACTCCCAACAGCCTTCCTT
The DNA here is from genome assembly GCA_004026585.1 of Noctilio leporinus. Classification (NCBI taxonomy): domain Eukaryota; kingdom Metazoa; phylum Chordata; class Mammalia; order Chiroptera; family Noctilionidae; genus Noctilio; species Noctilio leporinus. Next base: position 76,747 of record PVIW01005370.1, read on the forward strand.
CCTGACCATGAGCCTGTTCTTTAGGTACCCCAAGTTCAGAGAGGATGTAGACATTGGCTGGACCCCACAATGCTGGAAGGAACTATGATGAAGCTCCTCCTAGAAAAAGTCCCCCTGAAAACTCTACTTTTCTATTGATATTAGTTAGTTCACTGACTATCAACATGAGCATATTACAAAAAATGAAAATAATAGCACAAACACTAAGAGATTATCTCCCAGGCATTGTGTTTAAAGCTTTATCGGAATAATCTCATTTAAAAAAAAAAGATTTTTTGTTTATTAGCAAGAAAGGCAGAGAGGGAGGAAGAAAGGGAGAGAAAAATCAATGTATGGTTGCCTTTCACTTGCCTCAAGCTACAGATCAGGCTGGGGACCTGGCCTGCAACCTGGTTATGTGCCCTGACTGGGAATCGAACCTGCAACTTTTGGCTTCGCAGGCCAGCACCTATCCACTGAGCCACCAGCCAGGGCTCGATAATCTCATTTTACTCATTCCAACAACCTTAAGAAGTCACTGATTTTATTATCTTCATTTTACAGAAGAGGAAGAACATAGGGCATTAGAGTAGTTAAGTCACTTCCAAGATCACAAAACTGGTAAGTGGTGGAGCTGGGATTTGAACCCACTCTGTCTGATGAAATCTGCCTTCTAGTTTGCCTCACAGAAGGAGCTCTGTCAGGGCCATTCTTTATTTGGTGCAATGCTGATATGTGGCCAGCTCTTTGAAAGAGTTTATTCAGTTATATAGGCCCTGGGCAACAAGGGCTGGAAGCTAACACATTCTGGCCACCACGCTGAGATCTGGCCTAATTATGGTGTTCGGAGCAACAGAAAGGGCTCAGTTTGTCAGAAGGGCAAGCTCCCTCCTGCACTGCTGGGTTCTGGTCACAGATAATGTGGGAAGCTCCCTGTGTGGGTGCCAGGAGGCTTGTCTGAAGATCCACTTGGCTCACATGAGCAGTCTTCTTGGCTCCCCTTGAAGCTACAAGATCAAGGCAGAGACTGTTGTGGAGAGGACCCAGGCAAGGATGGCCAGAATGGAGCCTGTGACTTCTTGCTTATCCAGTAAAGTCAGGCTGAGCTACCCTTCTCCCCTTATTGAAACCACAACCTCCGGTAGATGAATACGCACTCCTTTATTGCACCAAATATTGCTTTGTGGCTAAAAATGTAAAAATATATTTGTCATCCTCTTTGTGCTTCCCTTATACTAGCAGTCGTTGCTCTATACTGTTGACCATTTAGATTTTTAGATTTAAATACTCATTCACTCTTCACTACTCTGTGAAGTGGGTAGACTTATCTCCCTTTTACAGATGACCCCAAGAGGCACAGAAACCTTTTGTAATTTGCTCAAGGCCACACAGCTGGCAGGGGAAAGAGCTGATTTGAAAGCAGATCGGTTGGCTTTAGAATCCATGCTGTTAACAGTTCTGTAGATCCGGAGATAAACAGACTTAATTCAAATCCTGCCTATGTCACATCCCTACTCTTTGCTCATGAGCACATCCTTTAATCCCTCTGTGCCTTAGTTTCCTCACCTGTGAGTTGCAGGTACTTGTTCTCCCTACTCCATAGAACTATTGGGAAGATTAAAGGGGAGAGTGCACAGGAAGATCCAGGTAGGAATGTGGTTTCCCTACAGGTTTATGCTCTTCCATCTCAGTGCCTCTATTTCACAGCAACCCAGCTGTTTCCGTCCCCAGGAGGTGAAACTTCACCTTGAGCCACAGAAAAGGAAGAATTCAAAGTTATGGAGGGAGGGGGAACAGAGTTCAGAAGGAGAGTAGGCTCTTACCCACGTTTCCCCTTGATAATCCTGCATTTCACAATGTGCTGACTTCCTAGACCCAATCCACCCCCAAATCTTCTTTCTGAGGGGCATCTCATGATGTAATGAGCTGCAATGCAAAGCCAGCTCCCCTGAAACAAGGACCTGCTTTTGGAGCTTCCCTGCAAATGTAACCATGTTCCTCCCTCTGCCTGAAACTAGTTCTTCCCGGTGGACCTTCCAGGAGGAAAATCCAAAGAAAGCTGCATCTTTCTGTGTTTCCCAGACCAGCCTGTCCTCCTGTCTGTGCCTTCGAAAAAACTCGGAGTTCACTTTTTCAAGGTCTCGTTTATTAATTGGGAATTGGAAACCCCTTTAGGACAGAATCAGGTGATTGTTGAGGAGCTGAGCTGCACTGAAAGAATTTAATTTAAAAAACGAGTCAATTCAATTGAATCCTGAGACTCAGTCTGCTGTTCCCCAAGGGAAGTCTATTTGGAATCAATAAATGTGCCAGTGTCATGGCTCCTGTTTCTCCTGTCTCCTCTGGGCTCCAGCCAGGGGCACATCGTTCAAAGGGACCAGGTTTCATTTAGGGAAAATGTGGGTTCCACCAAATACACAAAACGGGGCACTGCTCAGCTGTGTGATAAGATCTCTCCCAATCTTGCTGTCTCTGTCTCTCTCTCCTTCTCTGTCTGTCCCCCATGCTGTCCCCTGCTCCCTACTTATGCCTCCCACCCCATGTCTGTCTTTTTCCTGGGTCAGCTTGCTTTCTTTGTCTGCATTCATGCTGTGGTTTCTCATTTCTTTTTCTTCTTTTCTTTTCTTTTCTTTTTTTCTCCTTTTCTGCCTTAAAAATGCTGTTGAACTCACCAAATTCTGAAGCAGAGAGCTGAATGGTGATTGCCAGAGGCTGGTAGGGGTGAAGGTCAGGCGTACAGGGAAGTCCTGAAGATGCTGGTCAGAGGTTACAAGGTTTCAGTTAGAGACCTATTGTACCACTGGTGAGTGGAGCTGGGGAGACAATGCAGCAGAAACACAGGTCAAGGCTTGGGCTCAAGCCCTGATGCTGCCAAACTTAATCTCATTGAACCTCACTGTTCTCATTGTAAAAGGAGGATAGTCTTGTCTACCTTACCGAGTTGTGTGAAGGCCAAAAAGATAGTTTGTGGACCATGCCTGATGCAAGCAAGGTGGGAACTGAGCTGATAGTGATAGTGCTGGCAATTGTGCTACTGCAGAAAGATTGCAGGGCCTGGAGTGAGAAGCATACTCTCATGTTCAAGGACAGCCCTGGAAGGTTTTAGAGAACAGGGTCTCATGATCTAGGCAGGTCTTTTCCTTTCATAGTAGGACCTAGATTTTTCTTATCTTGGCCCAACTGAGTCATGATTATCAATGAAGAAACAGGAGAGCCAGCAACCTATCTGAGCAACCTTTCCTTTCTGCCCCATGAAACTGAAATGTGAGGGCAGAAAATTAACCTATTTTTCTAGAAAGTAGAAAAGCCCATCTCTTGTGTACATGTGTAAGTCAGCTAGACAGAGACCCAAAGCCTGTTCTGAAATAAGCAGTTTTCACTAAAACTGAACCCGATAAGAATCAGCTTCTCTAACTCTGAAAGACACATAATGATGCTGGCAGCCCATTAGATATCTTAGCAGGAGTGGAGGGGACCCCTCTGGACTGTGCTCTTTCCAAGAGAGCCTTGATTGCACCAGACTAACCTACCTGCCTGCCCCTCTATTCATGTCACCCAGGCATCTGAACCCTGACCTCTCTGCTACATCCCCCAGGAGCCACTTGCTCCCCTTTAAATAGTCTTGCCTCCTCCAGGAAGCCTTCCCTCATGGGGCTATTACCCAGTGAAAATGGCAATGACTTTCCTGTGTGAAAGTCCTGATTACTCTAACTTAAAACATTTTAAAGCATTCATGTTATTGTCTCCCCCTATAAAAGAGACTATGAAGCAGTTCCTCTAAAGTTAAACAAAGACATACCATATGACCATACCATATGCCAAAGACCTTAAAATAGGTATTCAAATACCTGTATACATGTTCACAACAACATTATTCACAATACCCAAAAGGTGGAAACAGCCGAAACAGCCGTTGAAGAATGAATGGATAAACAAATTGTGCTATATCCACACAACAGAATATTATTCAGCCATAAAAGGAAATGCAGTAGGAATGCATGCTACACTTGTGGATGAACCTCAAACACATTGTATGAAAACAGTAAGTGAGAAAATCCAGACACACACTAAAATCTGTTGTCTGATTTCACTAATGTGAAATATCCAGGGAAGGTAAATCTATAGAGATGGACCATAGATTGGTGGCTGCCGTGGGTCAGGGTGGGGTGGGGAGCAGTCCACATGGCAGTGAGGACCTGTGGGCTGCTAACAGGCGATTCTGAATGTGGACTGTCCCCCAGCCAATCCTTCAGGTGAAGACTGCAGCCTTGTGAGGAACCCTGAGCCAAATGACCCAATTGAATCATGCTAGGTTTCAGATCCTTCAAAACTGTGAGATAATAGTTGTGTGTGTTTTTAAGCTGATAAGTTTTAGAATAATCTGTTACACAGCAATATGTCATCAGTACAGTAATATGTTCAAAGCACCATCTTTGCTCCAGCCAGGAGAGATTCAGAGGAATGAGACACAGTCTCAACCACTAGGAGCTCATGGGCAAGTGGAATGAGAAGATAATTCAAAATGGAAAGGAGGAAGTATGTGCAAGGCACAGAGCTGGTACAGGGGTGATGAGTAGGAGGGTGGTTGGAGGATCCAGCATTAATGCAGACTTTCAGGGCTTTGACATATGAGTAGGAGTTTATTAAGAAAAAGCTGTAAAAATTATGGTTTTTGAAGAAATGAATAGGCTAGAGTTAGGTAAAAGATGGGAAGCAAGACCATTTAGAATACAAGAAATGGAATTATAATAAAGTGACTACTCTGTAGAAAGTGAGGAATTGACAGGGAGGAGTCAAGGGTGACCTGTTTTTTGTTTTATTTGAACAAATGGGTGATTATGCCATCAACTAAAATGGAGATCAGGGAGGAGGGCTGTAAAAAGCAGTGAGACTTTGGAACAAGTTCCAGATGTGTTCCCTACTGACATACTTGAGCTTTCTTTGATTACTATTTTATATTACATACACAAAGGCTTAGTTTTCTATTGCTGAGCCCTGAGACTTAGTGACTTAAAACAGCAAGCACATTAAGTTCCTGAAGGTCAGAGTTCTGAGAGTGGCTAGGCTGCTCAGGGTTTCTCATGAAATGGCCATCATGATGTGGGCCAGACCTGTAGTCATCTGAAGGCTTGAATGGGGCTGTGGGACCCACTGCCAGGTGGCCCATCCATGTGGCTGTTGGTTGGCAGCCTCAGTTTCTCAGCATGTGAGCCCCTCCATAGAGATGCTCCACATGGTACCTAATTTCCTCCAGAACAAAGCAATCCAAAAGTGAGAGAATGAGCAGGAAGCCAGAGGGTTTCTTATAATGTAGTCTCTAAAGTTGTAAGCTGTCGCTTCTGATTTTTCTAGTCATTAAACGCAAGGAACACCAAAGAATTTGTGGACATACAAGTACATATACAAATATATGTATTTATAGTTATATATATGTACACATACATATGTCTATATGCCAGTGCCTAGCTTATAGTAGGTACTCAATAAATATTTTTGAATGAAATAATTATGCTGTGTGCAGGAGTTTTGTTATTTAACTTATTACAAACATGGTTCCATGGTATTAGTGTTACCAAACAGAGGGTGGTCCTGCTGTCCACTGCTACCAACTAGACAAAACCAGAGGTAAAGGTTTGGTGATAAAGGAAAGGAGTCTTTATTCAAAATGAGTTACTTAGGTCTATCAAGTCATAGGTTTAGATTTAATTACCTAAGTCTAGCAATCAAAGCTAAATTCTCACACCTGGGTTCTCCTATCTTTTCCCTTGTTAGTTTCTATAAGCTTAGTTTATAAACTAAAACAACATAATACACAAAAGCTACACAATTCCAGACAATGGCAGGCTTCTGCCTCAGAGCCTGTTCCCTCTAGGACATCCAAAGAATAAACCTGCCACCCTCTGGCAGGCCAGCCTGATCTTAGGCTGTGCCTAGAGTTCCTTCCCATACAAAATACCACCCACTGGGAAATGCAGGCAGCTGCAGCAGGATCATCCAGGTAGCCTCGAGGAGGAAGAGTCTGAGACCCAGAGCCTGAGCCAGAGCCAACTCAGGAGCCAGAAAAGCTCATGAGCCCAAGAACCCACCCTCCTTTTATTCCCCTTGGCTCTGGAGGCATCAGTTTCTCAGTCAATCCCATCCTAGACTGCTTTCCATTGCCTTGGCAAACTCCTCCTCCTATGGCTCCTCCTGCTTATTCTCAATGATCTTAATCAGGTCTCTGTACCATTAAGAAATAAATATCTCTTTAACATTAAAAAAAAAAAAAAAAAAGAAATCAGTATCTCATGGACTTTATTTACAGTCAAACTGGCTTGAGCTTGGATTCCAGCTTCACCTCTGCAAACTTAACTACTCTGAAGCTCAGTTTTATTGCCTGAAAAATGGGAATAATAGAACCTATATACCAGAGTTGTTATAAGACTGAAATGATTGACTGTGTGCACAGAGCTTAATTTATTGCTTGGCAAGTAGTAATTACTTTTTCAATGGCATTTGTAGTAAATATCATGCCTTCCTGAATGGAGTGCTCTTCATGTGCTCTCTTTGTATTTTCTGCTGCTCACAGATGAGCCTTTAAGGATGCAGGCCTTGGAGGGATGATTTAACACAGGGACCATGAAGTACAGAAAAGGATATGCCCCGTGTTCCAGTAAAAGCACAGGATAGCTGACTGATTTGTACTTGCTGCTTGGGAGTCAAAGAGCTTGGAACCTAATGCCAACCATTACGCTAACTGTAGTCATGATTAATGGTTGCCTATCCCCAAGCATTAACACTTATTCCCATAGATACCTGATTACAATGACTAATTAGACAAAAGTTCTTCCTAAAGCCTGTTTGAATTATAGCTTTAATATAATAAACCCCTAAGTCTTTATTCAATTTGTACATGATCTTTGTTCCTGCTCTTTCTCTTTATAAGAATCAATAAGTTGTTTAGACACTTTTAATAGAGAGGAAATGAACAGAAAGCAGGTTTGGCCACTTCATGAAAGTGACTGTTAAATATTTTACCTTTGAAATAGATCATCTACCCAATGGGTTTGGATTTTCCAAAAAATTTAGATGGGCTTATTTCCATGGATAGGTGAAGATGATTAATGGTATTTCCAGCAATTAAAGTTGAATTTCACTGTACATAAAATGAACTTGCTTTCATGAACCTAACTGTTTAATATAGGTATCATATATCACCAGGCCAGGGACAGTTTGTTTTCTGTTCTTGCCTCATTCCTCATCTAATGCTCATGTTTCCTCTGCTCCTTCATGATATCTGGGATGCTAACATCTTCTCCAATTTTGAGGCACCACATGGATAATAGAAAAGGAATAAGATATTTTGGGCAGTTTTAACCCCCAAAGCAGCACATTGTGTGAACTGTCATCAAAGTAGTCTTTGTTTCTAGCCCATCTTCTTGGGGGAATCTTGCTTGTAAGTGAGGTTGTGAGGGAAAAGCACCATATAAAGTTCAGATGTGATTGACTTTTAAGATGGAATGGCAAGACAAGAGACTGGCACCCATATAATGCCCTCTGGTCCTTATCCATCCCCTGTAGCCACAGCATCAAGGGGCCACAGGTGATGTTATTCAAGGTAGACCATTTAGGCAGGAAAAGTGGTAGAGACACTATCCCCTTGAGCATAGGTCTCAGGCATACATCTTGGATCAAAGCTATCCTAAGTATCCCAAAGACAGTAACTTTTTCACATTCCCTCCTGCAAATCTTGTTCCACTCCTGCATAACTCCTTGGGATAAGCATACCTTGGGATGGGAAATATATAGTAAGAGGTGCAGGAAATCTTACATAAGCAGGGAGGTAGAGTTGTGAATTTAGTGTTTTTGCTATCTATTTTTATTTTTAAAGATTTTATTATTTTCAGAGAGAAGGACAGGAAGGAGGGAAGAAAGGGAGAGAAGCATCAACATATGGTTGTCTTTCATCTGCCTCCAGCTTAAGATCTAGCTAGAGACCTGGCTTGCAACCTGGTTATGTGCCCTGAGTGGGGAATCGAAACAGCAACCTTTGGGTTAGCAGCCTGGTGCCAATCCAATGAGCCACACCAGCCAGGGTGCATTTATTTAGTACAGGGTATGCATGATCAATTGGCAATATTTTAGTAAAATAAACAACATACCAGAAAGTGTTATATTTTGAAATAAATTTATTCTTATATGTAAATGCATAAACATAGTCATTGTTTTTAAAATTGTTTTAAAAAGTCTCCATTTTGCTGCAATAATAGACTCAATTTGACTTGGGAATCTTGAGCATGCTTTAATGAACTTTTCTTTAGCCATGGACGTCATCATGTTTTCAATCTTAGCTTTAACAGCCTCTTTATTGGAATGAGGTTGTTTATTAACTTCTCTCTCACAAATGCTGCACAAATAATAGTCTAAAGGATTTGCATCTGGTGAACAAGGTGGCCAAATTTCCTTTGACCAGAATTCAGGAACATTGACACTAAGACATTCTTGTACCTTTTTGGCACTATGTGCTGGTGCACCATCTTGTTGGAAGATCAAATGATGTCCATTTGTGACTTGCTTCATCCATGGTACAACTACTTCTCTCAAAACATCAAGGTAAACATCCTGGATCTTCATTGATGATCTCCTGGATTCTGTGTACAATATCTAGACTCGTGTGATCCTTATGTACCTTATGTGTTTTTCTTGTTGGTGTGGTGACATCAGGATCAGCATCACACACCTTCTTCACATTGTAAACTATACATAAAGGGATGTTACTGAAGTCTGTAATTTCCTTAGCAGTTTGCCCTGCACACAGTCCAGAAATTGTGGTTACTCTAACATTGTATTCTTTCGACATGATGATTGCTCTCAGAATTTAATACTTTATATCTGAAACAATGATGTTAAATCATAACCTTAGAAACACAGTTTTTCAAAATTAATAAAAAGTACATGAAATAAGGAGATGAAAAGTTATTGCCAATTGATTGTGCTCACCCTGTATACATTGAATGAACATGTACTATTTGCCAGATGCTTACCTAGGGGCTAAAACCTTTATACTGAGAAAGCCAAGATTCCAAAGGGGTCGTGATCATACTACTGGGAACTCCAGACCTGATCTCAAAAAACACAAGTTTTATATTTTAGATATCAAATAGAAAGCAAAAGTTTTCAAAGCATTGCCATTCAACTTGTGCTTCAATAGTTGTAACTAAGTTCTAGAACTGAAGATAGGCTTTTTAAAAAGTATGATCTTTCTACTATGAAATACTTAAGATACATAATGTGTATAAAGAAAAATTTAGGCTCTGGCTGGTGGCTCAGTGGATAGGCGCTGGCCTGTGAAGCCAAAGGTTGCAGGTTCGATTCCTAATCAGGGCACATAACCAGGTTGCAAGCCAGGTCTCCAGCCAGGTCTGTAGCTGGAGGCAGGTGAAAGGCAACCATACGTGGATGTTTCTCTCCCTTTCTTCCTCCATCCCTGCCCTTCTCTCTAATAACAATGAATAAAATCTTTAAGAAAAAAAAGAAGAAAAGAAACATCCAGGTATTTATCATGTGGTTTAGGAAATCAAACACCATAAATTCCATTGGAGTCCTCTGTGTGTTCCTCTGTAGTCTCATCCTGCCCTCTTAACCCACAGGATTTCTATCTTGATTTTATGTTAGTGTTACCAGAGGCATGCTTGTTGAATAGAAATATTCTAACTTAATAAGGTGGGGATGAAAGAAAAACCATTTTGTGGAATTGTGTGCCCATTTAAATCAGACCACCTTGAAGAACTCTAGCAAGAAATAAGAAATGGATTTGAACGTTTGATCAAAATTCTCCACTGCATTATAATTAATGCCATTGATCTGACACATCAACATTCACATTTTCCACTGAAGGGCTATCTTCTAGGTATGCTTTGGTTGCAAATGGAGGGAGCCTGTGTGGAATACAAGGAAGAGGGTACAGGAAGGGACTGACTCAGGGTCTGGGAGATATTTCCTCTCTCATCTCTGCTTCTTTCTGTGTGCCGCTTGATCTTTACTGTTCTGCATGCAGACTTTCTCCAAAACAAGGATATTCATAGAGCCATTGGATTTAGCAAAATATTATAATTCATGTATATTTTATATAGTACGTGTTTTAAATTATATATAGTATGTTATGTATTATGTGTGTATATACTCTATATATGTATGACAGTTAAATTTGAATTTCAGATAAAAATTGAAGAATTTCTTAGTGCAGTATTTGGACATATTCATACTTTAAAATTCTTCATTGTTTATCAGAAATTTATATTTCACCAGGAATCCTATACTTTACCTGCAGTCTTAATACATATTTGAAGGCCAGCCCCACAAAGGGATTGGCTTTCTCTTCCTCTCAGTTTCTGGGAAAGAAGGGACTATGAGTGGTCAGGTGCCTTCATAGGTTTTTAATCAGCTCTGGGCTGAGTGATGGTGATGAAGTAGTGTCACCAGAAGGTGACCTCACTGGACTGGGACAGCAAATAGGGAAGTTGAGTGTGAACTAGGAGCACACAAAATGTCTACTTCAGAAAATCTATATTTGCTTCACTTTTAAATGAGTGAAGATTGTTCTCTTTGGTCCCCTCTCCCCTCATTTCTCCATGAGGCCATGTAACTGGGCAGTTAGAACCACAGGCTCTGAAATCCCACTGCCAGGTGGGTGTGACTTCCCTCTCTGTTTAAACTAGAGTTATGATCATGTGTATGTTGTTTGAGTCATGCTCTTCATCTTTAAGAATGAGATGATAATAATAACAGTAACTACTTCATAGATTGCTATGAAAAGTGAGTTAATATATGTAAAGACCTTAGTACCCTGCTTGAAATATAGAAATATCATGCAATTGTTACTTTTCAAGAAGGATGTCCAGGAAGAAAGTTAAGGAACAAGTTAACTCCTTCAATTTCTGAAATCTTAAGCTTTGTTCTTCAAGATCTTCTGGCTCAGAAGTTTACTGATATTTCTCTAAAGGGCCAGATTGTAAAAACTCCAGGCTTCATTTTGTCACAATGACTCAACTGAGCTGCTGTAGCAGTCATTGACCCTTTATAAACAAATGGGCATGGCTGTGTTCCAACAAAACTTTATTTACAAAAACAGGCTGTAGGTTGGATTTGGCTGGTGGACCATAGTTTGCTCACTCCTGCTGTAGCCTGTCCAGTGTCACAACTACCCTTTTTTTTTTCAAATGAACTAATGTAAATGGTTTCTTCTATCCCTGCTCTCAACCATTAATTTCACAGACATTCAATGGTTAACATTTCAAACACTTCCTGGCAATCTATTGTTGCAATTTACCAAAAGCCTTAAAACTATTCAGACCTGCCATATTTCACCCATTACTTTGATAAATATTGATTAATAATCTAAAATATAGAGGGCACCTTACTGTTCACTATTGGGTATCTCTTCTAAAGAAATCATCAGAGAAGCAGATGCAGGCACAAAGAATCAAATATTTTCATCACAGTGAAATATGTGATGAAAATAGCAAATGATTACAAAAACTCTTTAAATCCAACGTAAATATTTATAATGATTAAGAAAATTGTGATACAATTATAATATTATAGGAATCTGTTAATGACTTCATAATAATGAAAATGTTGTTTACTAGTTTTCAAGTTCTGGAGTCACTATAGAGAAATCATTAAGGATTTAGTAGAGATTATAAACATTAGGAGAACTTACAAATTCAAACTAAACTACTGTTAATGGAAGTTAAAAGTGTCAGAGAAGAGGAACCTAATGTTACAAAATATTGAATAAAAACCAAGTAAATTAGAGAAAGTGAGATTTAGATATGTATAGGTATAATGGTAATCAAGAAAGGAATTGTTTTTTTTAAGGAATGGCATAACTCTTTGCAAGAGGCAGAAGAAAGGATATGACTATAGGTAGTGGGGGAAACAAACTCAATTCTCGTCCATCATAGCAGAAAATCAATAGGTAATTTCTGAGGTGGAGACATCTAGAAATCACATAGTATTTAGCATATGGAGTATGTCACAAAAACTTTACATGTAAATGGGTAAAGTGGTTCCTTAGGGGATCTCAGTAGGGGTGTGTGTGTGTGTGTGTGTGTGTAAGGGCAGGAAGGAAAAGGAGGAGGGACTGCTCTATTTCATTACTGAAAAAAAAAACATCTGAAGAGTCTGCGTTCTGGCTGGTGTGGCTCAGTGGATTTAGTGTCAGCCTGCAAACCAAAGGATCGCCAGTTCAATTCCTAGTCAGGGCACATGCCTGGGTTGTGGGCCAGGCCCCTGTTGGCACTCCCACATTGATGTTTCTCTCCCTCTTTTCCTCCCTCCCTTCCCCTCTCTAAAAATAAATAGAAGCTCTTAAAAATGAAAAAAAAAAAAAAAAGAGTCTGTAATAGCATAGCAAGTGTTTATAAGTGGGAAGGCTGGTAACAAATTGTATACACAGTGCATTCACAAGTATATGGAAACTAAAACAAAACAAAACAAAACAAAAAACTATGCCTAGGGAAAAGCCTATAAGGAAACATGCCAAGTTATCCACAGCCCTCTGGGTGGTGGGAAACAGGATCAGTTTATTTTTGTTACAACTTTCTTCATTTCTGTATCTTTCTAATTTTCTATAGCAAGCATACAAAGCTTTTATTATGTCAAAATAAACTATATGTTAAAGAACTTGAATGGAGGCTCTTGGGTGCATTTTGCTATCCTCTATTTGGGTTGAGTGGCTTGTGAAAAAGGATCTTTTGGCTGGAAGTCAGGGGCCATGGGAATTTTTCTATCTCTGCTAATGAGCTGCACCCCTTGGGCTGGTCTCTAAGCTTCCCTTTGACTGCAAAGGGAACTAAGTGATCACCAAGCTCCCTTCTTGTATCTCAGGATCAATTCTAGGGCAACTCATATAATCCTAGGACAACTTATTCTTTAGTCATCATAGATCACAATATACCCTACCTAGCCTTACTTGGCCCTCTTGAGAGGATCTATACACCCTTGTCAGAAAGCAGCTACTCTTGAGATCAGGGGTTGAATGAAGAGAGAATGGTCTTGGAATCAGGGAGCCCTGTCTATTCAATAGTTGTGTGCCCTGGGCCAAGTTACCTTCAGAGTACAGCACCTGCAACAATGCCTGGTACATAGTGATTTATAAAGAAAAATACTTTCTGAACCCAGCTTCTTGTCTCTAAAAAGAGGGTGCTAATAACTCCTGTTTAATAATGTATATTTCTTGGGGTCATTGTGAGGATGAGAGGGGTTGCTTGTTCAGGGACATAGTACCATGTGTGGCACATGGTAAGTGCTTGATTAATGAGACTGTCACACAGTGGCCAGCCTTTATGGTTGTCTTTATAAAGCCTGGCACTGAGCTATATGCTTCTCATCCATCATTTCATTTAATCTTACCACACTCTTACCAATAGGGAGGGCGTTCCTATCAGGTTTGGGATGCAACACAGGGTTGTAGTTAAGTGTGTGGACTCTGGAGACAGTCTGCTACTGTCTGGCTGTGTAAATTGGGTGAGTTATATAACCTCTTGAAGCATCCTTTCCTCATCTATAAAATGGGGATGCTAATAAGACACCCAACTCCTAGATGGTTGTGAGTATTACATAAGCGACTTTGCATTAACTGCATGGAGTCATGTCTGGTACATCATGTTGGTAGCTTTTATTGTCCTCATTTTATGGATGAGGTCACTGAGACTAAAAGCAGTGGAATAGCTTTCCTGTGGATGAAGGTCACACTTAGGAGTGAAGGTGTAACCCCAGGCAGTTGTATGCTAGCACTTGCTTTCTTACTCATCATACTAGCTTTTCCCTCTCCTTGGTCAACTATTTCACATGAGCGAATATTGATAAAAATGCCCCGGTGGACTGCATGCCTACTTATGATTGTATCTGTAGGTCAGAGTAAATAAAATCTGATAAAAAGCATTGTGATCTGAACAGTTACAGTGATAACAATGCCAGAAAGTTGCAAATGCTCCATTTTGTGGCCAAGCTAAAGGTCAGTGATAGCAGTTGGAAAGGGCTGTCACTGGTCATGGGGAGCCTTGGCATGAAGCCATCACTATTCACTGTTGGGTCCCTGGTTGCCACCCATAGTCTGGGTGGCTGTCGGTGGGCCCAGAAGGAGAGGTGGAGGGGTCATTCTCATTTTACAAATTGTGGAACAAAGAGGAAACAGAATTGCCAAAGTTCTCTGAAGCCACAGAGAATCTGTCCAGAGTGATTTATTGCAGCCTGAGTTTTATCATTTCTTCCTGTCCAGGAGATTGTATTTGTAGCTGTCTCTCCAAGAAGGAAGGTGGAGTGTGACCTCTGCTTGATCTTTACAGGGTTCATGTCACCTTCACGCCAGGTCTAAACTCATGAGGAATCTTCTTTGAGCCCGCAATTACTGCGTGTTTATGTGTGCTAGAAATTGGCGCTGTAAATAAGGGCCAGTGCTAATATCTTAAGTCCATACAACAGTCCAGGCATACTGCATCGCTGAATCAATAATGCACACTTATATTTTATGCACCACTAGACCAAAAAGCACTCCATTCAGTAATGTATGATATACCATCAATTGTAAGCCACATTCCAATATTCAGAGATGATGAAATGTGGGAGATGTGTGCCACAGAAGTGATGAAATACACTGTTAAATTTTCTGTCCTTTCATCAACTCCAGAAAGCAGATATTAATATACACCCCCGTCAAGAAGAAAAAACGGGTTCAGAGACGTTAAATAGCTTATTCGAAATTATACAGCTAGTAAGAGAGAGCCAAGGTTAGATCGAGGCAGCCTGATGTAGCCTGTGAACTTCTGGGAACCTACAAGTCATCTGTTCTCCAGGCATTTAAGGCAGAAAACCTGCGGGCTCCCTCCCTCCACCCCCCTACTCCCATTCCTCAGCTGAGCCTCTGGCCTGTCTTCTACCTTCCAGCCTCCCCTGCTCCACAGACTGACTCCCTGGCTGCTTTCAGAAGTAAGCAAGTCCCAGGAGGTCCATAATCCCCTTCCTGGATCTTTCCTGTGCCAGCATGCTCTGCTTGCAAATACTAGAAACTAACAATGACCAACATAAGCAGAGTGGGGAGTTTGTCAGTGAGAAAAGAGGCAGTTTGCTAAATGGTCAGGAAAGAGGGACCTATGACAAGGCTGGGAGTCTAGTTTTTAATTTTTTAAACATTTTAAAAGATTCCACTTATTTATTTTCAGAGATAGGAAAAGGGAAGAAGACAGAGAGAGGGGGAGAAATATTGATGTGTAAGAGAAACATCAATCAGCTGTCTCTTCTCCGCGCTTAGACCAGGAACAAGCCCTATGACTCAGGCATGGAGCCTGAATGGGAATTGAACTGACAACCTTTCACTTTGTGAAACCACACTCAACCAACTGAGCCACACTGGCCAGGGCACCAGGAGTTTGGATGCCAGGGAGTCTTGAAATAGCTGCTTGAAGGGATTTGTTTCAACCATTTGTTTAATTTTCCTAACTTTATTTCAACCATTTGTTTAATTTTTCTAAACCTGTGTCGCCAAGTTCAAGAGTCAGCATTCCAGGACAGAGCGTCTAGTTGGCCTGGTGTGGGCTATGTTGGGAGATGCTCATTGGCGGCTCCCCAACACCACACATGG
Organism: Noctilio leporinus; assembly: GCA_004026585.1. Classification (NCBI taxonomy): domain Eukaryota; kingdom Metazoa; phylum Chordata; class Mammalia; order Chiroptera; family Noctilionidae; genus Noctilio; species Noctilio leporinus. The sequence continues at coordinate 92,348 of PVIW01005370.1, forward strand.
CAAGAGTTCCCCAAAAGGAAATTCGGATGAAGAGTGAAGACTTTGGGGTCCAACTGCCTTCTCTCCCAGTCTTACTCTGCCTACTAGCTGGGTGACCTTGGGCAAGTTACTGAACCCCTCTGTACTTCCATTCCTTGTCTGTAACAGGGAGATCACAATAGCCTTAGGGCACAGGATTGCTGAGGGATGCATGGGCTAACGAATCCTGCACATACTAAGTGCTGAATAATGGTAGCTACTGCTCCTCCCCTTCCAAGGCAAACATTGGAGATGATGGCTGTTCGTTGCAGAATCTTCTGGTTACCTGAAGTCCCTAAAATGGGAAATGCCTCATGTTTGATTTTTTGCAACTTCCACTTGGAAACAGAAATCCCAGGGGTTCAAATTTTCTGCTTGAAATACCTAATATCAGGCATTGGTATATAAATGGGTAATTTCTAAAGCCATCTCATATATATCTTATTCAATTTGATCCATAGCTTACACGCTCTGTGCCCAGCACTGTGCTAATGTCTATGATTGATATGCAAGGAGAAAAGAGTTATATTATTCATGAGTCCTGACCTCCTAAGTCAGGATTTCCAACCTCTGTACCACTGATATTTTGTCAATTCTCTTGTGTGGGGCTGTCTTGTGTGAGATGCTTAATAACACCTGGGCCTCTACTCCTGGTGTCAATAGTAGATGCTTCTCCCGCTTTGAGCACTTCCAGATATCCCCTTGGAGGGCAATATTGCCCCTGGTTGAGAACCACTATTCTAGATAAATACTGGATGAGGCAAAAGGTTTATAGTTTTTCATATAAAAATAATACAATATGGTAATAAACTCTGTTTTGTGTACTCACTACTGTAAACCTACTTTTGCCCCACCCTGCACATAAACTCCATGAGAACCTGCTTGCATCTGTCCAGTTCATCCCCAAATTCCCAAGGCCTAGAAGAGTATCTGGTACACAGAGGTACTTAATATTTGCAAATATTTGCAAAATAATCAAATTAACCTAGATCATGGCAATCTTCTGCTAGAAATTAAACAAACAAGCAATAGAAAAAAAATTGGCACCTCCTATCACTTTTTCAATCAAGTCCAAATTCCCTAGCTGACACCCAAAACACTACAAGATAAGGGTCCAGTCCACATTCTCAGTCTTCTGCTCCCATGAGAGGATGAGAGGTTGGGGAGTCCCCATGGACTCCTTTCCTCATGCTGATGCTTGCAAAACAAACTCAACAGTTTGGTGAGAAAACTCCAGCCAGCTGCAATTCTGTCACCCTAAAACCCGTTGGGAGAGCTCTCAAACAAATATTTTAGTTGTCAAAGTGACACTAAGAGGTAAACCCTCCATGAATAAGAGATGATAGTGTTTTACTGCACAAGAATGAAGCTGACTCTCCTCCCTGCCTGACATGGACTTGAAGTGACACAGCTGAGGCTACGGTTATACAGAGCCAACTTCAAGTGAGCCTTCCTGTCACTTGTTTCTTCCTCCCTGACTTCCAGGATGGGGATGAAAGAGAGAGTGTATGTGTGTGTTTGTGTGTTCTGAAGTGTGTGCGCATGTGATGGGGGGAGGCTGGCTCTCCAATCTGAGATCCGAATGTAACCCTTCAGAACCATCCACTAGGTCCACTCCCAAGTTTCCAGCGGGAGGCCTGGGCTCTCAGCATCAGTCTCAGCTGTGGCTGCTTTTGGGTCCTTCCAGGTGCCACAAAAGACTTCCTGAGCCTGTGCTGCAGGCCTGTGTACAGAAGTGATTAAAAAAAAAAAAAAAAAAAACCAGGACAAGGAACAGAACACAGGTGGCTTTTCAAGTTTTCCAGTGGGGACGGTTCTTGTGTAAACTTTAGTTTTTCATTTGTTTTGATATTTGAGTTTGAAGTAAGTCCAGGAAATGGGAAAATCTGCAATTTAATTGCTTCTTACCCTGTTAAAGTGAAGTTTTAAAATGAAATGGTGGGTTAGAACGGAGGCAAACAGCAATGAGCTCTGGGGTCAAGAGAACAGGTTCCAATTCGGGTTCCCCTCTTTGTAGCTGGGTGACCTTGGGCCGGGTACTCACCTTTCTGAGCCTTGGTTTCCTTCTCTGGAGTAATAACACCAAACTCTTTAGGTTACTATGGTGGCTTGAAAGTGCTAGTTCGTGGCAAGTTCACCACACAGAAAGGGAAACTTTCTTTGTCATTGTGGTTGTTTTGTAGTTATTGATGCACATAGCCACTGGCGAGAGAGTGGGGTCACCTCTAGAGAAGGCCTTCTGAAGGCCAAACTGTACCTCTGGAACAGGTACAGAAATGTCTAATTGAAGTTGATGACTTCTAGGCCTTGACTTATGGATGGGAAGCTGACCAGCTGGGTGGGGCAGGGATAGGGGTACAATTTAGCCAAGGCTGAAATTTTCCTGTTATGGCTGGACTAACTATTGGCTCATTCTCTGGCCACCCCTCTCTGGGCCTCAGTTCCACCTCTTGTACAATGGAGGAAGGTAGAATTTAAATGGCCCTTAATTATCTTCATTCTTTGATACCCTGGTCCGGCTCTGCGCAATGAAGCTCTCTGCTATGATGGAACATTCTACTAAAACTGTGCTGACTAAGATGGCCGCCGTTTCCCAGATGATGATAATGAGTACTTGAAGAGTGGGTATCACAGCCAGGAACTGAATTTTTAACCTTATTTAATATATTTAAATGTAAATGTATTATAAATAGCCCATGTGGTTAGTAGCTATGACATAGGATAGAACAGTTCCAGGATTCTGAGAATCCACAGTAAGGATTCTAAATGGAACTACAATCCCCAGACATGACCAACTCTGTTAATCTTGAGGTGGCATCTGGGAGGGTATGGTCAGGAGCAGTTCTAATGCCAGCAGATTCTAATATCTGCAAGGTCAAGGATCATGTCCCTCTCACTAGGGCTTTCTCTCTAGAGCCTTGGACAGTGTGCAGCTCATAGGTGGTGGTCAATAACATTTCACTCAATAAATGAATAAATAAATGACTTCTTTCTGGGATTCTCTCATTTCTTCTCCTAACATAGGCCTGAAATTCCCCTAAGAGCAAATAATTTTGGCAGCTTTTGCGCTGTAGTGGCCACAATTCATCTGTTAAAATGCAGCTACCCTGGGGAATGTATTGCAATAAAGCCATTATTAGCATCCTACCTACATTAATCCTTCAGATTAGTGGAGCACTGAAGGGAGTAATACAAAGGAGAAGGACATTTTGATAGTAGAGGGTAAGTCTGTAATTAAAGGGGAAGTCTTTGATTATGGAAGTCTATAATTTAAGGAGTCTATGTATTATATAAGGTATACATTTCCTTGTATATTCAGATGTGTCTGTCGGAGAACCCTTGGTTGTGTTTGTGTATAGATGTGTGTAATTTATAGATGGGACTTAGGAATTGTCAAAAAGTTGGGCTTCATATGATAAAAATCATAGTAATTATTTAATTATTATTGTAACAGCCACTACTGTAATAATCTCCACCAATTAGTAGTGAATATGACCTTGAGCAAGTGCTTAAACTTCTGAGATTTTATAGCTAAGAAATAGGGATAATAAAGGTGATATATTATGGAATTTTAATAATTAAATGAAATATTTTAAAGGTACCTAATATAACACCTGAAAGATAATAGGTACTCAACAAATGCTTGCTAAGTCACATAACAGAGTTGTGATTATATAGTGCATATGTCTACATGTTGTGTAGGTCTTAGTAGCTGCATTAAGTGCATTACAAACATTTCCTTCTTTAATTTTCTTTTTTTTTTAATTAAAAAAAAGATTTTATTATTTTTAAAGAGAGGGGAAGGGATAGAGGCAGAGGGGAAGAGAGACATCAACGTATGGTTGCCTTTCACCTGCCTCCAGCTGGGGAGCTGGCTGGAGACCTGGCTTGCAACCTGATTATGTACCCTGTCTGAGAATAGAACCAGCAACCTTTGGGTTTCAGGCCAGCACCTTATCCACTGTGCCACCAGCCAGGGCCTTTCTTCTTCAATTTTCATAAATATGTTGCCATCTAAGTAGCGTACTATCCTTATTTTGTTGAAGGTAATGGCCTCAATGAAACTCAGTTCAATCAATTAGAACAGCAAATTAGCCAGTGTTGAAGAATAATACTAATGATCACATAGTGGTCTAATATGAAAAGATAATTGGAAATGAGCAAAAACTGAACTTCAGATCTGAGGCCTTCCCTCAGTACCTGTAGGTAGGTAAATGGAGAGTGTTTGTTACCTTTTTTGCATACAAAGCCTAGACTGTATGAATTATGAATTTTATCAGGGGTGCCAAAGAAGCAGCTAGTCAAGGTCTATTTTGAGTGTCAAAGACTGAGATAAAGCAGTTCAAGTTAGAGAATAAGTAAATAATAGCTTCCCTTCCAGATGAGATTCCCTCTACCCACTTCCTTATCGCCATCTCATCCTAGGGATGCACAGGGTTGCAAATCTTCTCCCTTTGAATTAAATCTGGCCTGAAAAGCTGTTCACTTCCATGTCATGAGCAATACCACATGGTCAATAAATTAAGAAGTTGCCGGCCAGTTTGTGGCTTGTTTCATGTTGTCCCAGGCTACAACTGTCAGATGCGGGTGTACTGGGAGGTGTTCCCTGGTAGATGAGGTGTATGAGGGAGGTGTTTCCTGGTAGGTGTAGTATATAGGGAGGTGTTCCCTGGAAGGTGAGGTTTATGGGGAGGTGTTCCCTGGTAGGTGAGGTGTATGGAGAGGTGTTCCCCGGCAAGTGAGGTGTACTGGGTGGTAGTTCCTGGTAGATGAGGCATCTGAGGATCCCAGGACTGTCCTGCTACATTTGCTTAGAAGTGTGCATGCTGGGATCAAATTATTTAGGGTCAAATCTTAGCTCTGAGACCTTTGTAAGGCCTTTTAACTTCTTGTGTGTTTTCTCATTTCTAAATAGGTATAATCATAATGTCAATGTTAATGTGACAATTAAAGAAGATAATTCATGGGAAATAGGATAGGGCCTGGTACAAAATAAGTGTTTGATACATGCTGGCTCTCACTGTCATCCCATTTGTACCAAACACCCTTTAGGAAATGAAATATGATCAGTCTCATGGCTGGGAGTCAAGCTGACAATGTTGTGTCACAAAGTCTGCACCCAGAGTAAGGCCAACACATACTTTGTCTTCCATATCCCTTGGGAGGCAGACTCTCCACTCATTTAGTGGCAGATCCTAAGTTTGACAATTGGTTCTGAATTATAATGGACACCCTTTAGTCTATGAATCTTTGACTTCTTAACATCTTTCTTGCTCCACCTTGAGCCAGGTCAGCTGCCTCTGGGAGTGTCTTCAACTCAAGAGTTAGTGAAGAGCCACCTACAGAACTCCAGCCCTGTTTCTGGCCACCTTCTAATCATTAACCCCAAAGAAAAAATGAATTAGTACAAGCTTTGACTAGGAAAACTTGGTTCAAAGCCCAACTCTACCATTTACTAGCCGTATGACATCATTTTACATCTATTAATGGCAGGTTTTCTGCTTTTTTGTTTGTTTGTTTTTACCTTTAAAGAAAAATAGTATTTACCAATCTATTAGGGTTACACAATTAGCTATGATTCTTTGGTCAGAAGCAGCAGAATCTGGTTCTGAATTGCTTAAGCAGAAAGGAATTAATTAGAAAAGCATGGAATAGCTTCCAGGCTAGAAAGAATGGGACAGGGTAAAAGTATCTGGGCATCTCCAAAAGGGCTTGATAGTTATATTAGTCAGGATTCTCCAGAGAAACAGAACTAACAGGGTCTGCCTATCTATCTGTCTGTCTGTCTATCAATCTATCTACCTACCTACCTATTTAGCTGAGACTTATTATAAGGAATTGACTCACAATTACGGAGGCTGAGAAGCCCCACGATCTGCCATGGGCAAGCTGGAGACCAGGAAAGATTGTGGTATAGTTTCAGTTTGAGTTCGTTGTTTTGAGAAGAAAGAGGGCTGATGATACAAGTTCTGGTCCAATGTCTCAGCTTGAAAACAGCCAGGCAAAGAGAACAAATTGTCCCTGTTTTCCCTGTAGGTCTCCAATAGATTGGATGAAACCTTTGCAAGTTGGGAAGGGCCATCTGCTTTACTCAGTCTACCCATTCAGATATGAATCTTTTCCAAAAACACCCTCCCAAACACATACAGACTAATGTTTGACCAAGTATCTGGGCACCCAGTGGTACAATCAAATTGACACATAAAATTAACCATCACAGTGGTCTCACCCAGGAGGCAGCAATGGGAAACAAACCTTGGTAGTTCCCATGGACCATGCAGCACTTCACTTGAGTCAAAGCCCCGGGGAAGAATCTGATTATTTGATCTTAGGTCCCATGCCTGTCCCTATTGTAGTGGAATAGTGAGAAAAATGATCTGGTAGTAATATCCAGCACACAATATGTGATTCATATATGGGGAGCTATTGTTACTATTTTCATCTCTCTCCTCTCTGTGCCTTAAAATCCTTAACTCAGTGAATCATCTCAGAATGTCTTTGCAACCGGGTTATCCTGAAAACAACCTCTTCAACACCCACCAGCCAAATTTGCTGCTTTCCAGCAACAATATATACAATTTAGGTGTTAAATAGTGTGATAACAATTACTCAGTTCTTGCCATAGTGTTTACCAATTCTTAAAAGTCTTGCCTCCAGGAAACACCAGGCATTGTCATTCTGTGAAAGTAATACTTCAGGTTATTCTTCCTAGTACACCAAAACAGCATTCTACCAGCCTTTCTTCCTGTCCACCCATCGGGGGTGCAGCTAGGTCCTAAGTAAGGGAGAAAGGGAGCCTGGGAACAGGCCTAACAGGAGTGGGGCCTGAACCTGTAGCTTTCCATTGGCAGATAGACCAGGGAGCTTATAAAAAGGCACTGCTAGCTCTTGTCTTTCTTTGGGCCTGAACATTGCATGTTGACACTTGTCATATCTAACAACCTCTCATACTCATAACATCATGTTCATATATTGACTTTAAACAAATAACTAAATAGCTCCCACTTTTAAAAGTTATACAGAGGGGAGAGAAACTGCTTCTTCTGCATTCCTAAACACACTTCTGCCCCCTTCCCCCTCCTCTCAATGTGAAACTTTGCCTGGAGCAGGTGCCTCAGGTCACCACTCCCTCTAGCCCTTGCACACCTCTTGGGCAGGTATCAATAGCTTTGAAAAAGAAGAAAAGATCAATTTCTGAACACCAGCTTTCTAGAAAGGGGTCTTGCTTCCCCCTGACAATAGCAGTGTGATTACAAGTACCCCCTACCAATGGGGGTATTTGAAATTCCCCATGTTGGCACCTTTCTTTTCCCATGGGAAGCCTACTGTACTGGGCTCATGATAACAACATGGGTTAAAATCCATGTGGTCCTAATTCTTCACCCTTCCATTTATCCATGCTTTTTGTCTCATGACTTTTATTTTCTTCTCCTAAAGGCATGGAACATAATGCTCTACTCCTTCAATTCAGGTTCAGCCTTGTGACTTCCTTTAGTCCATAAAAATGAGGCAGATATGACATTGTGCTCTTTCTGAGACAGCCTTCTGAGGCCTCATGTGCTTCCCTTTGTTTTCATGTATCTCCACCATGCCAGGAGAGGGACATGCCCAGGAGAGCCCACTGGGTGAGTGACACATGGAGCAGGACAGAGCAGAGCCACTCCAGCCAACCCTTGGCTCATTCCCAGCTGACCCAAAAAACTTGAAGCTAAATAAATGCTGAGTATTGATAGCTGTGAGATACTAGGGATTTTTTGTTACACAGAACAATTGAAATTTTACATTTGGCCTATACACCTTGTTCTGCCACTTTACCCTTGTGTGGCCTTGGTTATGTCTGCTTCCTCAACTTTTGCATCTAAGTTTTGAACAAGAAAATTTCTAAGGGTCTTTTTAGCTCTGAAGTTATTCAATATCAAACTAACCCCAAATGATCCCATCAGTGAATTACCCACCAAGTGTCTTGAAGGGGAGCATGTATGACATCATATTATGTGATTTACTATTGTGTCTGCCCCTCCCATTCATCGTGAGATCTCTGCATCATGTATGCCCATCTCAGTGCTGGGACATAGTAAGTTTTCAGTTAATGTTTGTTGTGAAAAATGACTGAATGTCTCAGGGACCATCCAGAGGCACATTTGAATGGGCAGTGATTATCTTCCATCCTAAGAGGCAATCAAATGTTTTCAGACTCACTGGACTACATGCATACTATCTTTTAGGCATTTTTTTATTTAAGTAATTTATGGTATACTTGTTAAATTCATGCAATGTATCAAGCAACCTTTAAATTTTTATTTATCTATTTTTTTTAATCTAGCTATCTGGTTAACCAATTATCAAAAAGTAACACATACAAATAATAAAGAAAACAAGTACTATAGATGGGTATCTAATCAAAGCTACCCATCTTGCTCTTTGTTTTAAATCATGTCTCTGTCATATTTTCTCAGGAATTACAAAGAAATTTATCACTACACAAGCAAATATGCACTTATCATTTGCACCTGTACTCTTTTTTTTTTTTTTTTATGTGAATGGGACATGTTTTCACATGATTCTGTATTTTACCATTGTTGTTTAAATTCCCTTAAAGATATTATATTTGGTAGATCTCTCTTCATATATTTTTAAAAGATTTTATTCATTATTTTTAGAGAGAAGGGCAGGGAGGAAGGAAGAAAGGGAGAGAAAAATCAATGTATGATTGCCTTCCACCTGCCTCTAGCTAGGGACCTGGCTGGAGGTCTGGCTTGCAACCTGGTTATATTCCCTGGCTGGGAATCAAACCAGTGACCTTTGGGTTCATAGGCTGGCACCTATTCACTGAGCTACCAGCCAGGGATCTATCTTGATATTTTGAAAGCTGCACAGTATTCCATTTTATGGATACATCATAATTTAAGCATTTCCTATTGTGGGCATCTAGGTTTCCAGTCTTTGAAAATCTTGGCCTCATCTGGGGCCATCCAGATTATACACTTAGAGGCTAATAGGGAGTGACATTCAAACCCATATTCCACTTGTCAAACCAAAACCCCCAGTGTCAGGCTGTGTGTACCAGATGGGCAGTTATGGTAAGGAGACAGCTCTCTGACCTCACCCCTCTAAGAGTCTTAAAGAAGGAGTTTCTGAATCTAACATCCAGCATATCCCAGAAATTGTCAGTCACCTAAAGATAACCAGTAATCCCCACGGACTACCACAGACTCTAATCACTTATAAGGAGGAATTAATTATGAAGAGGCAAAACTAAGTCAGAGCTACTGAATAGGGAGCTGGATGAAAGTCTGGGACTTGATAAAGGACAAGGAAAAATCAAGGGTGCCAGAGCCATTAAGTACCTCACACTAGAGAGAAGGAGGGAATGTGGAGGTGGAGGGGATAATGATGCTAAGCTTTGGTCCCTGGGCAGGAGGGGGAACCCCAGAGGGTTAGCTTGAGGGTTCCTGAAAGTTAACAGGGAAAGAAAAAAGTTAATGGCTGCAAATAGAATTGCAAATATCTGGTGAAAAAAAAAAATGGAAAACTTCTTTGTAATGTAATTTTTTTCCAAAATGTTTGAACTTTTCTCCAAAAAAGAGAAAAACTATTTTCCCCAAACTCTTCTTCTTCCTATGTTCTCACATCTTTAAATACAGCAAACATGATAATTTTATGAGGAAACCACATTATACATAATGCATTTACAAAGTGACTTAAGTTTCTTGAAGAGTGTTAAAGTTTTATTTTAAAAAAAGGAATGCATTTCAGTTTTCCCACATTGCTGCTTCATCTGCTCTTCTCTGATACTGTAAATTGTTTTCCTTCTGGCTTCAACATTTGGGAAATTTTATAACCTTACCTCAAGCTTCCTTTCCAGGATGACCTCTTCTCTTTTCCAGGCAAGACCTGGACTCCACTATTTCTCCAGCTCCACTATTTGTCACAGCGTGACTTCCAATGCGTCACTTAATTTCTCTAATCCTTGGCTTCCTGTCTGGATAATGGAAATAATAATAGTACTTACGTTGCAGCAACAACATGGCAATCTGGAAAGAAGAAAGCTGGTTTGGGCAATGTGGGGAATGTTATCACCCTGCTGGAGTCATTGATTAGCCTTAAGGTTGTCCCCAAATGTACATTTGACAGAGATGCAGATAGATTACAAACACTGCCCTCCCAACATCCGGAAGGGACAGAGGTTTTCAAGCCTGCCTATTTTGATGTCATGTATATTTTATGGCATTCAGGGTGAATGGAACTTCTGGACATCTTTCAACAATCTTAGAGACTTTCTGGGTCCAAGAGCTACATCATGCACTTGGAGAGACAAGTTGTCTAACTTTGAGAGATAATATCCCAGGTTTCCATTCAACCACTAAAAGTTTTAGGAGAGAAGGTTGAGGGGGATCAGCAGAGATGTCCTAAAACAGTTACAAACAGAAGGACAATCACTGTGAAACTGGCCAGTGCATAAATTAGCTTGCCTTAAGGTAACCATCCAGTCCTCAGCAGCAAAAAGATACGAGGGTCAGGGACTTTTGCCATGTCCCAGCATGCTGACATTATTTCTGCTGTATGCTTCCTTGTTAAAACTTCTACAAGCTTGTTAGAAAGGGTACCAAAGCCTTCTATCTCAGAAAAGGTTATCTTGCCTAGATCAAAACTGTCTCTGCTCTAACTAGGACCACGCAAACTAAAAAGATCAACATTTGCTCCATGTTCTCCTGTTTTCAAACTTTTTCCATTTGATTTCTCCAGCCATATTCACATTCCCAGTTTTCAGATGAGGAAATGAAATTTGGTGATTTTTGAACTTTGCAGCTGTTAAATAAGAGGCAACAGACCCCAAATGGAGTCACTTGTGCTGGACCTAACATCAGCAAATTGAGAATTAAGATTTTTTTTTTTTTTTTTTTTTGAGAATTAAGATTTAACCTAATAGTAGATTCAGCTTCCCAGGAATGCAGCCTTCAACATAAAATTGCCTGGTCAGCACTACTGAGATAATCTGCCCAATAATAGGACTCTTCCATTCCCCTTAATAAGGCGACCTTGCCCAAAACAATGCATTCTTTGTGAATAATTTCCTTTTTCCTGCCCCCTTTCCACCTTTAAAAAATATTTTCTTTCTTACAGCTTGGCGGAGCTCCTTTTTATTTCTAGATGAAATGCTGAACAATTTGTGAATCCTTAAATAAACCCAATTTGATCCTTAAACTTACTCAGTTGAAATTTTGTTGTTTAAGAAGGCCACCTTTCAAAGTTTAACATTAAGAATAGAAATCCAATCTCTTTTTCTCTGCTTATTGGATATAGACAAATGTCACTAGTGAATAAACTCTGTTTCTACTGCCCACCCCCAAGAGGAAGAATCTGGCTCTTGGTGGCCATTGGGCCAACTTGTCTGTAGTCTGAACCAATGTTGGTCACCAGACAGTCCTCATGGACACATATGACCAATGGTGGGAAGAAGTAGCTCACTGCTTCTGATTTGGAATTCTAGTCCTGTTGTCTGAGGCATCTTCCCTGCCCTTGGCTTTCTATTTTATGCTCTTTCAAGTGAGGACAATAGGAGTCCCTACCTCCTGGGTTTGTTGTAAAGAATCTGAACTGATTTTCATGTTTGCTCATGAAAATAGAGTAACAATTGTAAAGTGATTAACAGGGAGCCAGGAGCATAGTAGGTGCTCAGCAAATTTTACATGCTCACCTCTTCTAAAGCAGGATATTCCACTTCAGTTTTATGTCATAGGGACCTAAGTATTCTAAGGCTATATGAATCCCTCCTTCAGTTCTGAATAACTTTTCTCTTTTCTTTTCTTTTCTTAAAATTTTAGCCCTGGCTGGTGGCTCAATGGATAGGTGCCGGCCTGTGAACCCAAAGGTTGTTGGTACAATTCGCAGCCAGGGCATGCAAATAGGTTGGTTGCAAGCCAGGTCTCCAGCCAAGTCCACAGATGGAAGCAGGTAAAAGATAACAATACATTGATGTTTCTCTCCCTCTCTGCCTCCCTCCCTTCCCCTCTCTCTAAAAATAATTAATCTTTAAAAAATATATTTATTTACTTTCAGAAAGAGGGGGAGATAGGAAGTAACATTGAGGCAAGAGAAAACTATTGATCAGTTGCCTCTTACAAGAGGGGCCAAATGGGGGCCGAACCTGAAACCCAGGTATGTGCCCTGACCGGGGATTGAACCAGCAACCATTCGCTTTGTAGAAAAACACACAACCAACTGAGCCTCATGGGTCAGGGCTGGTTCCAGTAACTTTTCTTGCTTCCTTACCCTTAACCTTTTGATTCTTTCCATGTGCAAAGCTGCTTCTTGAATTCTGATTCCCACACAGAGAATTCAGAAGTTATAGGTCAAATTGTGTCTCACCAGAAAATATACATTGGAGTCCTAACTCCCACGTACCTCAGAATGCAACATTATTTGGAGATAGAGTGACTACAGGGATAATCAAGGTAAGAGGTCATTAAGGTGGTCCCTAATCTGATATGACTGATGTCCTTATAAAAAGGGGAAATTTGGACACAGAAACAGACATACACAGAGAGAAAAGGATGTGAAGACCAAGAAGGAAAGGATGGCCATGTGACTAGAGTGATGCATCTGCAAATAAAGGAAGGTTGAAGGCTACCAGAAGCTAGAAGAGAGGCTGGGACAGTTCTTTCCCTATGTTTTCAAAGGGAGCATGGCCCTGCTGACACCTTGAGTTTGGACTTCTGGCATCCAGAACTGTGAGAAATAAATTCCTGATGTTTTGTACAGCAGTCCTAGGAAATGAATTCAACAGAAGTTAGAGATGGTCTCATTTAGGGCTTTCTATCTTGGGAAAGAGTTTCAGCTAACACTTCTCCTATAGCCTCTGTTCTATGACCCAGCCTGGCTTTTTGAGCCCAAATCTTCTAAGTTCAATCTCTTGCAGGAAACCAAGCTGCTTGCAGATATACACACATAGACACGCACACAGCCTCCATTTCAAATGCCAAATAAACAGAAAATAAGAAGAAGGCATATTTAGGTCAGAAGATAATATCTTCTAGACCTCTGCTCAGAAACAACATGATGCTTTGGAAAGAACTCAGATTTTGGATAGTGGCAGCATCTAGGGTAGAATCTGGCTCTGCTACTCAGCTGCAGTGCAGTTGTGAACAAATTCCTCACTTATGAGCCAAAAATACTAATAGTAGTACTTCTTCAGGTTGTTATCAAGTTGAACGACAAGCCATTAACATTGTATCTACCACAGGCCACCTAGATAGTGGTGAGTATCCCCTTAAAAGAATTATTAATAATCTAGTTGTTGTTGTGTCCTAAAGAATAAAACAGCCATTCATTTTTCTATGGGGTTTTCTTTCCTAATTGCATGGTTCTTTAAAAACATTTGAAAAAGATACAGAAGGGACATAATTGTCTAATTTCCTCAACTACCTGGGAAGGACACTTCAGTGGGTCTGCTTCCTTATGCTGTAATGAGTGAATCACATGACATGCAATTTTGTATATGAAGATGGAGCTTCTGAAGTATCAAGAAGAAAAGCATTTGAGTGACTTGTCAAGTGGCAGTAAAAACCTATGCATTTAGTGTTCCCCTTGGACCTCTCTTGCACCCTGATCAATGGCATGATGGGGCAATGACTTTAGGGGCAAATCTGTGTAATAATCACAGAGATGGAATATAGGTCCTCACTCAGTATTCTGTGTCAAGGCAGACATTACCAATCAATGATACAATTCCTTTCCACTGAATGTACTCACAGATTTTACTTGTAGAATCTTAAAAACTCAGCCATGATTACACCATCACAGTCAGCCTTTAGTTTGAAAGATACTTTCTACCTCTAGCTCAGGAAAAGAAAGAAGACCCAAACTGATTAAAGTCTCCTTGGCAAGACAGATGAGGCAAATCAACCAACCACAAAATCTGGTGGCCATAGTGAGGGTGAAGAATAAGGCTTTGGGTGTGAAGAGCTAGCTGAGGTCAGAGATGGGAGGATAAGAAGTGGGTAATGAATCAGAACTTCGGTAGTTGTCAGATACCCCAGAGAAAGAAAAAAATCATGGCAAAGACTTCAGGACAAAGAAGAATGCTGCATGACATTGGTGGTCCATGCTAGATAGCCGTGGGGTCAGCCCAAGAGATCATTCAGGCTAGGACATAAATACTTAATGAGCAAGTACTAGGTGCCAGGAATAATCCTAGGCACTTTCATGGACATTTTCTCATCCAGTCCTCATAATAACTCTGTAAGGGAAGAACCGTTATTACTTTTGTACAAATGAAGACACTGAGATTCAGCAAAACAAAGTAACTTTTCCTAAGACATAGATGTGTGCTGTGCTTTGAGTCTGTCTTTTTTCTTTTATATCACAGCTAAGGTTTATACTTTAAGATCTTGAAGACTTTCCAGACTACTAATAAAATGTAAAATAATAACAACAACAATAGAAAAAACAAAGATATCATAAACTCTGCCAGACTGCTTTGGCTGAAATTTTCATTTGATATTGAGGACCTTCAAGGAAGGATGTAATAGACACCCAAATTGGAAGGAGACCAGAAAAGGAAGTAGGTGACACCAAAGACAACTCTTGAAAGGAGGGGCTGAAGCTGTTTATAGCAACTCTGTCTGTGCCAAGGTCAGAGTCAACCCAGAATAACAAGTTGGTGGTGTCCCCCCTGCCCCTGGAAGGCACATGGCTCAGTGATTGACAGACAGCGCAACAGAATCACATGTATGCTTCCTGATATCAGGCTGTTTGGATCCAAACTTCAGCTCCACCTCTTCCTAGCTACGTCCCTTTTTAACTATGTTACCCTGGATGAGGTATGAAGTGGCCATATGCAAACCAAGACACAGAAAAGGGACAGGTTCCCTGGAGAGAAATAGCATGTCATGCACAGCCACTCAGGGGAAGCTTTTGGGTTCACATGAGGCAGGGGAAGGGGGAAGTTGTGGACAAGTGTCCTGATTGTGGTTTTTTTAGGAAGTGAAGGAGACATAGAATAAGCAGATTTAGGATTGGTGAATTTTAGAATTAGCTCTGGGATATAGGTGCTATCACAGGTTACCTGGCCCTGGGTTAAGTAGGGTGGATATATTGGCTTAGAGGTATTTGGGATGTGGACTTAATAGCCTGCTCAAGAAGGAGAACTAGCTTCTAGTCAACTGAGTTAAGACAGCATTTTTAAAACTATAGTGGATTAACCTTAAACAAATGACAAAACCTCTGGCCCCCTGTTATTTGCCAAATCAAGGTAACAGTCTATACTCCATAGGACTGTGTGAAGATTAAATATGAAAATAAACATTAAGCACTTAGCTGGTACTGCAAGAACTTAGCAAAAGTGTTTAACAAATGATGTTAAGAAAGTCCTAAGAAGGACTGGGCTTTTTATAACCAAGAGTCCACGCTCTTCTAGCTAAACTGGCCTCACCCTGAGTCCTTACTGTTTTTATGGGGTACTTCTTTTTTTTTTTTTTAATTTTATTGTTGTTGTATTACATCCATCCCCTTTTTGCTCCCCTCTGTCCCCCTCCCCACCCACCCATTCCCCCCAAAGTCAATCCCACCTGTTGTCCATGTCCATGGTTCCTTTATACTAGGTTCTTGTCTAAGCTGCTCCCCTTCTTTCCCTCTGCCTCCCCCCTCCCCCCAACCCTTTTCCCCCTGACCACTGAAGGCCTATTCCTTGTATTCATATACTTGGTTCTGTTTTGCTTGTTGTTAGTTTTGCTCATTATTGTCCTGTAATGGGTGAGATCATATGATACCTGTCCTTCACTGACTGGCTTATTTCACTAAGCATAATACTCTCCAGTTCCATCCATGTTGTTGCAAAGGGTACAA